>VWZZ01008017.1:723708-794294 GCA_013399095.1 Psophia crepitans | reverse complement strand
CCATCCTACCCTCTGGCAGATTGACACTTCCCCCCAGCTTGGGGTCGTCTGCAAACTTACTGAGGGTGCACTCAATTCCCTCACCCAAATCATCAACAAAGATGTTGAAGAGGATGGGCCCCAGCACCGACCCCTGGGGAACACCACTCATGACCGGTCACCAGCTGGATTTGACTCCATTCACCACCACTCTCTGGGCTCAGCCATCCAGCCAGTTATGAACCCAGCAAAGAGTGTACCTGTCCAGGCCATGGCCCACCAGTTTCTCCAGGAGAATGCTGAGGGAGACCGTGTCAAAGGCTTTGCTGAAGTCTAGGTAGACTACATGAACAGCCTTTCCTTCATCCACCAGGCGGGTCACCTGGTCATAGAAGTAGATGAGGTTGGTCAGACAGGACTTGTCTTTCACAAACCCATGCTGGCTGGGCCTGATCCCCCGGTTGTCACAGACATGGCATGTGATTGTCTTCAGGATGACCTGCTCCATGACCTTCCCTGGCACCAAGGTCAGACTAACAGGTCTGTAGTTCCCTGATGTAGTTGCATTGCATTATCATATCTTAAGTTGCTTGAAACTTTCCTGAATATTAAACTTTTGGGGAGAAATCTTCCATGGCTCGTACGTGTCTCAAAAGATCTTTGAGGGAAAGAGGATCATGTGAAAACTATAGCAAAAGCAACTCCGCTGTTTCTCAGAGCGAGTCTGTGAGAAGTGAGTTGTTTTTCCCGTGTTGAACTCCCACAGGAATGTTGCTGAGAAACTTGAACGTAGCTGTTCCCTGACTGAAGGGCTCTTTGAAATGCCGTCAAATCTTATATCTCTCTGCCATTTTGTGAGTGGGGTTTCTTGGGGTGTGGGTGTCGTTTTTAAACAGTAGCTCAAATCTGACTATGAACCTCTGGAATCTATTTTCACAGTTCTTGCTTACAGTATTACAGCTGGCTGAAACTTGGCATGCCTGTTTTCAATGGAATGCCAACACTGAATTTTCCTCTTTTGAATGAGGATGAAAACAAACATTAATTTGTCCATAAAACTGATTTTTTTTTCAGAAAAACATTATTTCAGCTTCACTGAAGCACTATTTTAAAGAAATCAAAACATTGTCTTCGGCTTTTGACTCCTCTAATTGTTCCATGTAGTAAGAAATAGCATTTTAAATGCTACAGCTTAGAATGAAGCATGACTCTTCAGAGTGAAAAAATGACAGAACTGAAAACATCAATTCTTGGTTTTGCTGTTCTGCTTTTGTTCTTTGATTAAAATGCTGAAAATGAAGTCTGAAAATTTCTATTCTATCAGAATGGCCTTTCCCACCATTCCTTCTGAACCCAATTGAGGCTTGTTAGTGCTCAGAAAACAAGTTAAAATTTCAGCATCTCACAGCGGTTTCCACGCCAGAGCAGTGCTGACTGAATGAGACCTCTCTGTGAGTGCTTCTGCTTATGGCCGGGAGAGGGAAACTAAGAACACGGTCTGTCTTTTGGTCCTCATTCACCTCTATCGCCTGTTGTTTGTGCATGGTTGCAGGAGAGAATAGAGTTATAAGGATCTAGAGGGCTTTCTGCATTTGCAGAGCTGGAAATGGAAAAGAAGCCGCCGAATTTTAAGTGCAGGGTAGACTAACTGGGAATTAAAGAAGAGATGGTTGGATGAGTTAGAAATGAGGAGCTGTGCCCCAGTGTCAGTGGGCACCTTGGGTTTGGCCACCGTCCTTGCCATCGGCAGGAGTTACAAAACCCACTGAGAAAGTGCTTTGCTTCCCTTTTGTGGCTGCCAAGAGAGGACTAATTTGGCCAGCTTAACTGGCAGAGTGTGGTGAGGTGAATCTAGCTATTTTCTCTGCTCATGTTCTGCCTTGAGGAAGATAAATAAGGAGCAGGTATTTCACTACTTGCAAGAAACAGGGAGAAGCGTGGAAACCACATAGCAGTATGTTTTCAAGCAAATGAAAAACAAGCCTGCCCATGTAATACAGTGTAGAACTTGCTGCCAAAGGATATTTTAAAAGCCAAAACACTGAAGGATTTGTGAGGGACCAAGGCAGTTTAATAGGAATGGAGGATCTCAATGCAGTCTTTGGCTCACAAAAATCCCTGAGCTCCAAGTTAGTGGAAGCCGTAAGGAGGCTCCCAAGGAGACAATCACTCGGCAGATGTTCTGCTGCTGTTTTTCAGCTTCCTAAACTGTAAGTACTGCTGGAGTCAGGGTGCTGAGGTTGATGCATCTTTTGGCCTTGTCAGAAATGATTGGTCTTAGTTTTGTGCAATGGATTTTTTTTTCTTTATGCGTGTATTTAAGGACTTGGGAAGTTTTTTTTAAAAAAACACATTAAGGGTATGACAAACATGAATAGTGGTCATGATTAGATCACTTTTGTTTTTAAATTTGTTCCTCAATTTTGCTAGTGCTAAGTTCACCATTATTTTGTCAGTAACATTGATAGTGACTTGCAGTATGTTTTCCAGAGTGCTCTTAGAAATAATATTTAACATCTTTCCTAAAATTTTAATTGGGAGTGTTTGACTGTGGAGTATTTGTTAAATGCAAAACTACTCTCTTGCTTTTCTCAAAGTGACATTTGTGTTTACCTGCTATCCAGATGCTGAAGGAAAAAGGGAATCCGTTCACTGTTATATAAATATAGTCTTGTTTTTCCAAATTACCTCTTTTCTTTTTTTTTTCTAGAAGAAACCCACGTAAGAGATCTAGGAGACAGTAGCATCCCTGTGATTGACTTAAATTTCCTGCAGTATATGTGATGAGAGATGTGTGAGCACGGGACAGTGTGGTCTCACGGCTCTACTTGTCTGAAGGAGTCTTGGACAAGGAATTCCCTGGGTACCAGGAGGCTTTGAAGAACAAAGCAGTGATATCCACAGAGGCAGCTGCCTTTCTTTTCCTCTTTAGCTATCTCACTCTTCAAATACATATGCTGTTGTTGACCAGATCCTATGCTAAAAGCCACAGAAAGGATTCAGTGGTCATTCCTGGAGGGGTGTGGGCAGTGGCAGTCACTGCCTGCATTCCAGGAACTACAGGAATCAGGCAAATCTTTGACTCACCCTCCCACATAGCTGCTGAAAATAATTTAGAGGAAGCAGCGGTAAAAAAAAATATGTGCAAGAGAGAGAAATACAGCTTGTTGGAATATTATTCAAAATCCTCTCTCTCATTAGTATTGAGAGACAAGATATAGCCACAAATCAGTTATCTAAATGAAAATGCTAATAATAAAATTTAGCATGGTAATAAGATAAGAACTAAATACAAGATTACAATGTCAGTGGTAGGTTGTAGATATATTTTCTGTCTTGAATTCAGATTCGCAGCTAAGAGTTTTAAAGGGCAAAATCCTGTTTTTCTACAGTGAAGCTACACAAACTTTGTTTGAGGGGTGCTGAGATAATCTCTTGGAGGTAAACCTTGAACTACACTGGGTTGAGGAATCATTATACCCTAGGCTATTTTTAATTAAGATTTATCAGCATTTTTTTCAACTGGATTACGAAAATTGAAGCTCCTAGTCATGCTTATGAACAATGCACGGTAAATATGCTGCAAAAGTGTTTCCCACTCCTCCTTTAAATCCTTCAACTCTTCAAGCTAAAAACCAGCATTTTCTCCATGTATTAGCTAACCCTTTGTTATTTAAATGTATGGTGGTTAGGGCTCTATTTTTCTATTGTTTGCATGTGAAGTAGCTTGCATTTTCATGGAATTTGAATGCAACTTGTCATTATTCTCCTACTTGGCAGCTGGTGCACATCTACGAATGCTGGTCAGAAGAAAAGGTGGAAGATGGGATGTAAGCTTCTAAAGAGAGAGTATTGTCTGGGTTTGAGCACCAGACAACCGCCACTCCTTTCCTTTTTTCTTGTCATGTGCTAAGCTCAGAAGATGAGGGCTCAAATTCATATATCTCGGGTTTGACTGCAGTTTGAGACGGGTACCTGAATTTAAGCATTTATTGTTAGCTCTTACATGTGAATTAGGTGTCTAATTCCTGTTACAATTCATTTTCCTGAATAGGCAACTGGTGCCAGTTGAGATGACTTTGGGCATCCCTCGCGGCCTCCAGTTGTTAGTCCAGAGATACATGAGTCTTCTGTCAGCCCCATCTGGTACCTGCCATCCCTTGGGCACTTTAAAGGATGTGAAACACCGATGTTAAGGTAACTGCATTGAGCTCCAGCTCAGGACAGGCTACAGGCTTCTAGAGGGTGATTCAGCTTTCCCTGAAGCAGACACTGAAGTCTGTTGCCTTGGCTAGCGACTATAATGGGAGCTTGAACGCTTTTCAGAGAACCCTAAATGTGGATGTTTTAATCTTGGGTAGATCCCATTCGGAGCAATTATCTTGCCTCTGAAAACAGCTTGGGATTTTGGCGGCATAAGTTGTTAATTTACATTATGAGAACTTAATTTTTGTACAACAGCAGTTTTCTCTAATAACAAACCTTTAATAAGCTTTTCCAGTTTAATGCTGACCTTCTTTATTTACTGCATAACGTTGTGCCTAGAAAACCTATATATGGATGTGAATATGTAGCTTGAGAATACTTAGCTCTGTATTTGTTTGAGCTGAAAGTGGCTTGCTGGGAATAACTTGCACACAAGCATGCATCTGCTCTCCTCATGCGCATACACACCATAAGCAGGTCTCTTAGACCACCTGATTTAATTTCAAATTATCCCAACAGCACTTTGCATTATTTTAGTGTTTCCACAGAATAAATTATATCAAACTATTTATTGATCACTTTTCATTTTGTCTTGTTTAAACTAGTACATGTAACAGTAGAAGTCCATCCAGGAATAGCCTCTTAATTGCTCTGACTTCTGAGCAACAGCCCGTAACACTTCATTGTTTCCTAGGTTGGATATCATGTATTGCCTAGGTTGTTGTGAATCAATACGTTCCTATTTTGTCTCAAACAGTAACATTATAAAAATCAAAGAAACCACAACAACAACAAAAAAACCCCCAATAGCAGCATGAATATGTAAAACACTTTTTTCCTGTTTGTATTATTCCAATGCGGTAACATGAACAAAATAACTTTGATATGTTGCCTCCATTTTACAGAAAGGCTGTGGCTAAATTGGCAGTCGTGGTGTTTGACCTAAAGATCTTGATTGAAAACTGTAACAACAGGATCTGGAAACCTGCTAATTCAGGGTGTTCAGATGTATGTTCACTATCAAATAACTGAAATAAAGCTTGTGAAGAGAGGTAGGAGAAAAAATTGATACAGATACAATTAGGCCTACAGCCCTTACAAAGAGGATTTTAATTTTTCCCTATATATTACAGTAAAATAGGATGAAATAATTTTGCTAATGACCAGCAAAGGGAAAGGGAAGTATTGGACTCGAGTAGAACACAAAGGTTTCCTTCTGATTTTTGTAAAACTTGATTTTTGAAAGGAACACAAAATAATTAGGAGAACTGGCAGAATAATTCTGTAGGAGTTAAATTGAGTAAGATATTTAAACATATGCTCAACTTTAAATGTGCAATATATTTTTGGGCTAGATCCACCAAGAAAGTAAGTACCTTCCTTTTACCTAAATTCAGAATTTAAATTTTCAGGTTGTTTGCTCAGTTACCACCTGACCTGTAGAGAACCAAAGTCTATTTGCAGAAAACTTCAGTATGTTCCATGGACTTCAAATATTTCCTCTGAGAATGAGATAACTTACTGACATAATAGTGGTATGAGTTCTAAGCTGATTTTGCTGTTTCAGCTTTTCATATTGTTTAGCTTTGGAAGCTCCTGCCCAGTTTGAAGGCATTTATGGATCCCGTTGGTGCCTGGCTGCCCCATTGCACTGGATGGGAGAGTTCAGGCTTTTAAATTAAGGTTTATGGGTTAGACTGTACAGTTATGTGTTACTAAGCTGACCCCTCCTTCGCCAAAGTGTAAGTCGATGTGGTGCATAAGTCATTGGGGTCTTAATCTGGGTTTGCAGATGGGTTTTTTTTGTTTATTTTCTACTGTTTGAGATAATTGTGTACAAGGGCTTTATTTTTTTTTTTTTTAGACTTGGTGCAGTGAATGCTTTATTTACATTTAGAGATACATATATATATATATATAAAAAAAATCTTCTAGTGGGAAAGTTATGTTTTTGTATGTGGGTACAAGGCAGATCATGAGAAAGAATTGAAGATTGATAGTGGAAAACTGATCCAGTGTGCTGTTAGGAAAAATGCTGAGTTATTTCCTTCATAAAACCTTCACCATTATCACACTAAAGGATGAAACACAGCAAGTAGGAAGGTAGCAGTTATCACAAACTGGGTCATTAATTCATTACTTTCCCCGATAACCCCTTTTGGAGAGCTGAGAATTTGTGACCTCATCAGTGAAGCTGTGTGACCACTGGTTACTTCTCCAAACTCAGAAGTAGCTCAAGAAGAGGATCTAGAAGAGTGTGCGGACAGGGCATCTAGGATCACACGGTGAGGAAAGCAAACAGATGCATTCTTTGCAAATGGTTCAGCACTTCTCGTTTTAGAAAGTACTAGTTGTTCATTCCATTCTCACCTCTCTGATGGGCTCCTTAGAAACTGGGCCAGGACCTCTTAAGATCTTCTCCCTAGAACTTTATTTTTGAAAGTCTGGTTTCTGCAGATTGCTCTCTTCTTTCCTGTAGCTGTCTTCTCTTACCCTGACTGTTTCCTGTCAAGTATTTCTCCTGTCCATCCTTTTTCCAAGTCTCTCCTGCTGTGCTATTTATTTATTTTTTCCTCCTCTTTCTTCTCCATGATTCTGTGCATGTACAGATATGTTTTTCCTAAGGAGTAATATCTACTCCTTTGAATTTTTGTGAACTTCTCATTCCCACAAGAAAGCTGGCTATCCTAGATCTTACCAGGGCTTTGTTTAAAATTGTCTTCATATAGGTGCCGACTAAAGTTTGTCATCTGTTGTCTGTCATGGCCAGTCTTCCCTCATTGCTGGTCAGCGCTGCTCTGTCAGAGCAGGCATGCTGATCAGTGGTGAGCCCTAAACATGAAAGGAACGGGATGCTCTGGGGATCATAACTTTCATGCACGTTTCTTGGTGAAGACTGTAATTAGAAGCACAGTCTAGTGCACTACAAATATTTGAGTAACTAAGTAATGACTCTGCAATATGATGCTGTATCAAATTAATACAGTAGCCATATCCTGCCACATCTTTAGAGTTTCATGTTGTGGCCTGATTCTGCTGCCAGTGATGGGCCATATTTTCAGTGTTCTTCTAGAGATTTCACTTGCAATCTTTTAATGTCTTCAGGCTTTGTTGTCTCAGATAAATTAATTGTCCAGCTTATTTTTAGAGCTGGGTATATGCCTGGTCAATTAATGAATAAAAAAACCTGTCCCTCACTCAGTTCTGCCTAAATTCTGTTCTGTTTTGCCTTTGACGTCTCAGGAAATAGTGATTTGATGGAAAAACAAAACAAAATGAAAAAACCCCCAGCAAACAGACAGTAAAAGGAAGAAAATGCCCAGATTTTCCAAAGGTGGTACAGAAAACAAAGATGACAAACTGCCAGCCAGACTTTGCTTATAAATCAGATTGTCTTTATTTTCATGCCTAGCAATTATACCCATATGTTTCTACGGTTTTCTGCGTGAATCATCTCTGATATTTGAATTCCAGGGTTAATGTGGAGCACTCATGCTGCACCTCCATCGCAATGGGCTTAGGGAGGCAGGGTGCTGCAAAGGCCCTAACTGCTCAGACATGATAAGGTAACTGCTGATGTGGTGACTTTGTGCCATCAGACTCATTGTCACGCTCTCCGAGGGTGGATTAGTGATACTGACCATGTGAGATACCTGCTCTGCCTGATGAGTTATACTACTGAGGAAGGAACATGTGGAGGACAACTTCATAGTCAGATCATCTTGTTAAGTTGATGCATATTGCTCTGATCTTGGTTAAAATGTTTTAATTTCTCAGAAGTCTCAAACATTGTTCGCCCCATGAGTAGCGTTGCTTGCAAGCTACGGGTTTGGACACATGCATGATGGGAGGCATGTTTCCTTCTTTATAACCACTGATGATGAAAGACAAGCATAGTCCAAAAGGATAAGATCCAAGCTTTTACACAGCTCAGTTCTAGAAGTGTTATGAATGAGGGTTTTTTGGACCATCTCTTGTGTACCGGACTGCACAGTGCATGAACAGACATGATCACAGGTACTTGTCTCTGCGCTCCTTCAGCTGAGGTCTGTTAATTCCACCAAATAGACCCTTTCTGCGCCACTGTCGATAGCAGAATATTAATCATAACTTCCCACTCCTCTTGGTTACATTAGAGCTATTCACATGGCCAGCTGTATTGCAAGATATCCAAAAAATGGATTTGGACAAAGTGAAGTGTTTTTTTCAACACTCCGCTCTCAGTCAGTCATTATAGCAGGGTAAAGCTAAAGCCACCTAGTTATACGCAAACATTGGAGCCCAGATGTCCCACGTAAGTCACAAAGAAAATTCTCTGAGCTGGTTCACTGAAAATACTGTCCTTACTTTCTCAGATTCCAAGAACTTTCAATCTGTGCAGAACTTATAAAAGAGTATTAAAATTCAGCATAGCATAGGAGAATTACATCATGTCACACATGCTCTCAAAAATAGCATCTTGTTGATGGCGTTCAAGTAACAGTATTCAATTGTGCATTTTTTCACAGTTTTTCAAGATGTTTAGTGGAATTTTTGTATATAACAAGAAAGCTAAAGCTTTTTATACTTTGTGTGCTGCAGGAGGTAGACGGCAGCTCAAGGACCTGGGAGAGGACAAAGCATTTCATTTTGTCCTAAAAAACTTTATATGCTTTATTTTAATTGGCACAGCTGTGTCAAATCTCCTTTTTCCTGTTTCTGTTAGAAACCCGCTGGATGGTAGAAAGCATTTTGAGTTGGAAGTGTCACCACTCAAAGTCAGACGACACATCAACCAATATCTGCAGTGGCTAAAGTTACCACTTTTGAATGGGGGATACTGCTGGAAGTACAGATTTTTCTCTGACAAGGGCCAGGTTTTACACAGTGGGAATGCGTTACAACTTTAACTCTCCCAATAGCCCTAGGTCACTGGAGTAGGATCTTTCAGTATCAGCTTTCTGTCATAGAGGGGAGAACCAATATGTTCTTTGTTCGCTCCAAGCATGTTGCTCCTAGTGCAGGGCAGAAAAAAGTTGAGACCAAGGCTTAGTGTTGGCAGATGTGTGCTAGCAGGAAGTCTTCGGGAAGAGGGTTTTGGCTGGTGAAATTTGGCAGGATAAGAGCCTCCTTTTGCTATCTCGATTGGTGTGAAAAGACGATTCATGCTTGGGAATCTGTCCCCATGTCTCTTTGTGCATGTGTAGTCACAGAGCAGGTGGCGTATAGATTATACCATATAGAGATCAACACATGCAAATTAGAATGAACTTAAATACCGGGTGACTCAAGATGGAGGTGACGTGTACTGCAGACTTGGGAAATGGTATTGCTTCTTGTGGAGTTCTGATCTTCGTGCTGGATTCCCAAACACACGTGTGCTCTTGCCCTTAGACTTGGGAAGCAATTTACGCCTTCTCTCTGGTGTATTTGGCAAAGGTTATATGCTCACACGAGCAAGGATATTTGCCTGGATTTGGAATGTAAATATGCTCTGAACATCTACCAGTTTGAACAGCAGATAAGTTCTTCTGTTCTCATTAAATTACTTGATGAGTCACATATCAAAAAGTAAGATAATTGTAAAGAGCAGGAGCTAGGTCTTTTGATCATGGGATCTGTGTTGGTCGCCTAAATATAGTGAACTCCATGTTTGAGCTTGAATTATGGATACACTTTTGAAATCAGTATTTCCATTTTGGTTTACAGAGCAGTATTGGACTACTCCCTCTGGGATGAAACTAAAGCAGATGAAGTGCTCCAGCCACCAGTATGTATTCAGTCCATGGAGTTATTTAGAAATAGTCACCTTCCCACACACTATATGTGTACTGTGGATGTCATGTCCTCAACGCCAGCTGTTTCACATTACAAATCCCCTTTTGGGCTGTGCTGCTTCCTGACACAGCCCTAAAGCTCTGCCAGCAGGAACAAGGAGGGATGCTCTGACTCAGGGCACCACAGTCACGGGATGTCTCATCTAGGAGATACAACTTCATTCCAGTTTGGGGTCTAAACTAATAAAACATCCTTCTAGAGGTAAAGGGCTTGCTTTGTGACCTGTGGAAGAGATAATCACAGAGTCCATACAAAATCTGCATTTAATACAGTCTGTCCATATGAAAAACATCTTGTGAAAGCCATCGGCTAAGGTCAGCATCCGAGTGCTTCGGTAACTGGGAAGTCTTTTTGCCTCAAAACTCCTTTATTCAAATAGGTGCCTATACAGTAGTAAAATTACATTAGCAATGTTAATAATCATAAAAGAGAAGTGATTTTAAGACCTATGGCTTGCAGTACACGTGGTCCTCTTGTCTCGGTGTTTCAGAGAACAAGCTCAGTGTTGAATACTTGGCAGATTTGGGCCTTCAGGTTTGAGAACCTGGAGCGGCTTTGTTGTATGCTCAGGCAGATAATAATTGGGCCTCCAGCTTGCACAGCTGTTCTGAGACCATTTTCTGTTCATTACACTTGGGTGTATCAAAGCTGAGTTCATCTTTCTGTGCATAAATCTGACTCACCAGCGTGTTGTTCAAAATTATGTGTGTGCTGCTCATATTCTTTCTGTCTCTATGTGTACTTAAATAAATAGACACTTATGAGGGGAAAGTGGTGATAGTAACAGAGCTCTAAGTAGGGCAACTTTTCTACAGTTGCAGGAAATCATAATCCCAAGTGAAGCTGCAAATTTGCACTCGTTAGCCCCTCTTTTTACTGGCAAACTTCTTGAGCTCGTCGAAGTTAAAAAGGGGCGTAGCTTCCGCTTTTTAAGAACTAGTGTGATGAAGAACTCTATCTCAAAAGTTTTATATTTACTTTTATGATTATTTTTAACATCTCTACTTCTATAATACTGAGTCCATGGATGTCCTCGCTCTGAGGGTGGTCTTGCCTGTAGTTGAGAGGACAGCAGCTTTGGACCAGCTACGCCATCATAGCTCCACAGCCTGGCTCCTACGATGAACCCTGCCTGTCTTTCATTCCCCAGTGCCCCTGCTCACACAGAAACCAGAACAGAAGTGTGAAAATGCTCAGGTGACAGCTGATGACTTTTTGGCACACCTGTGCGTTGCTCATACCTCCAACCATGCCTGCATACTCCCCGACTGTTAATCCTGGGAGCTGTTGTTGAGTTGTGCTCTCACCCGTGTGAATACCATATGAAGGAGGTGTGTGCAGCCTGCCAGGATGGGCAGAGCAGGGGAAGAAGAGCTTGTTCGTGCTGTCTTCTCCTCCTCCTACCTTGTTACTGCTCTGTACTGCATCCAGTGGCAAACCTTTGATCCTTATAGGATTTTCTAGGCTCTCTGGAAGTACTGTTTCTACTACTAATATAGAAATAACATTGATCTATTCAAAGCCCTACCCCTTTTTCTACCACAGAAGGATAATTCTTTACATAATCGTGCATTACTTCTGCCTTTCTGCCTGGTAATGGATTTTTTTTGTAAATAATACTGTTCATTGCTGCCACTATTAACCCTCCTATTCTGTCACCCATTTTACTCGTCACATTACAATATGCTTATTGAATCTTGTCTCAACTTCTACTTTAAGTACTGTAAGCCCAGTCCCTTGTTAACTCCACAAAATCTTGATCAGATTGGAACCTCTGTCTATTACTGAAATGAAAATATTAAACAGTAATTTCCCTCTGAGACAGCAATAGATGTAGCATTACTGGGACTCTTGGCCTGCTTATCAAATAGAAATTTTATTTTAACACGTGTAGCCCAAATGAAGTCAAATACTCAGTGGGTGCTGTGCTAATGTTTCTATGAAGACAAAACTGAAAATGTGTGCAAAACCAGTGACAATGCTTAGTATAAATGTTTATATGAAAGGGTGAGAAGAAATATTGTTCTGATATATAGTTTGATATCAAATTTTTTTAGAGAAGTAATTTTTTTTCTCAGCATTTTGTTGAGGAAAGAAACTATCATTTTCTAAGCATGTTTCAGAGGTGAGGGTTAAAAGAAATGACGATACTTCCCTCCCTCTCTCGCCCCTTTGCAGGAATTTAATTTTTTTGATCTTTGTCAGTGCAGGAAAGCTAAATGCAGTCTGCCGTGCTGTTGGATCATTCCCAAACTAGCTTCTTCCGTTATGGATATTATTTTAAAATATAGTATGGCCTCTGACCAGGGTTGAAATATCTTTTAAAACTAGAGCCATATCTCTGCCTTTACTGGCAATTCAAGTCTGCGGTCTTGCTCAGGTCTGAGAAACCAATTCATTGTGTCCAGTGGAAGCAGTCCAACAGGACAGTCATTGCGCAGTTACTTCGCGATTACTCACCTGTTTCAGACAGTTATGCATTGTCTGCAACAGCTCTCAACTTTAATTCTCCTCTGGTATGGAAATGCACAATTTAAATACTATTATAGTTTGATTCATGTTTTCCCTGTCACATTACAGAATAGTATTTATGGTGCTATGGCAAGAACAGCTTTTATAAGTATCCATTGCTCTGGCTGTGTCTCAGTGTTTAATCACCCTACCATGAGCAATATCCCTGAAAGGGTAACAAGATGTGAATATCCTGGTTCATGAAGAACAATTGCAACACGATTATTAAACAATTAATCTCCATAGATCATGTTTTCTTGGTGTATTAATACATTTTTTCATGCATATTGGGAGGTATGAGCCCACAGTCATAGATTTACTGGAATAGAAGCGTGGAACCTGTGCTTTTAGTAGCGAGGTAACACATTTAGTGACGACAATTAACTTCTTTCTCTTCTGGCACATTCTGTGAAACAGAACTATTGACAGTAAATTCTTTAGAATGATAGAATCATGTAGGTTAGAAAAGACCTTTAAGATCATTAAGTCCAACCGTTAACCTAGCACTGCCAAGTCTACCACACCCCTAAGCACCTCATCTATATGTCTTTTAAATACCTCCATGGGTGGTGACTCAACCACTTCCCTGGGCAGCCTGTTCCAATGACTGACAACCCTTTCGGTGGAGGAAGTTTTCCTAATATCCAATCTAAATCTCCCCTGGTGCAACTTGAGGCCATTTCCCCTTGTCCTATCACTTGTTACTTGGGAAAAGAGACCAACACCCACCTCACCACAACTTCTTTTCAGGTAGTTGTAGTGTGTGATAAGGTCTCCCCTCAGCCTCCTTTTCTCCATGCTAAACAACCCCACGTCCCTCAGCCGCTCCCCGTAAGACTTGTGCTCCAGACCCTTCACCAGTTTTGTTGCCCTTCTCTGGACACACTCCAGGGCCTCGATGTCTTTTGCGTAGTGAGGGGCCCAAAACTGAACACAGCACTCAAGATGCTGCCTCACTAGTGCTGAGTATGGGGGCTTAATCACTTCCTTACTTCTGCTGACCACTCTGTTTCTGATACATGCCAGGGTGCTGTTGGCCACCTGGGCACACTGCTGGCTCATGTTCATCTGGCTGTCAACCAATACCCCTAGATCCTTTTCTGACAGTTGGTTTTCCAACCACTTTTCCCAAGTGTAGGACCTGGCATGGAGCCTTGTTGAACCTCATACAGTTGGCCTTGGCTAATTGATCCAGCTTGTCCAGATCCTTCTGTAGAGCCTTTCTATCCTAAAGCAGATCCACACTCCCACCCAATGTGGTGGTGTCTGCAGACTTACTGAGGGTGCATTTGGTTCCCTTACCTGGAATCATAGAATCATTAAGGTTGGAAAAGACCTCAAGGATCATCTAGTCCAACCTTCCCACCACCACCTATTACCCACTAAACCATGTCCTTACGTACCAGATCCAACCTTTCTTTAAACACCCCCAGGGATGGTGACTCCACCACCCCACTGGGCAACCAGTTCCAATGCCTGACCACCCTTTCAGAGAAGAAATTTCTCCTAATCTCCAACCTGAACCTTCCCTGGTGCAACTGGTGGCCGTTCCCCCGTGTCCTGTCGCTAGTTATCTGTGAGAAGATGTTGACCCCCAGCTCTCCACAACTTCCTTTCAGGTAGTTGTAGAGGGCAATAAGGTCTTCCTTAAGCCTCCTCTTCTCCAGACTAAACAGTCCTAGGTCATTGATAAAGATATTAAACAGAACAGGTCCCAATTTGGTGGTATGACCTTACTCAATCAAAAGCTCTCATTTGTTTCAAAGCACAATCTACAATCAGGTTATTTGTGGGAGAGACTTCTTTTAAAGTTTCAGTAATTTTTCTCCAAATTCGTAACAAAAAAAATAAATTGCTATTGATTCTAACTTGGTATAGAATGGTGAGTTGCACTTACTTACTAAGGAAATGGTTGCAGTAATATCTTCCTTCCTTCCTCACTTTCCTCCTTATATGTATGTAACTGAATGATGATTCTTCTGTGTCCTGCAGAACTTTCCAAGGGAGAAGAGCTCAGAAATGAACTAGGCTTACAAGAAATACTGCACCCTCCTTCTGAAGTACTCAGTGTTTCATAATCTAAAAGAATGACAAGCCTCTTAAGTCTATTTTTCAAAAAGGTTTAAGTCAGGTAACTTTAATAGGAAATAGTATTAGAATTCCATTATTCTGAAATGGTCAAAGTTCAGCTATCATTAATTGTCATAGACCTTAAGTGAACGGTTCCAATCTAGAGATCTATATCAATGTATCATTTATTATTAAAGCTAATTGTTTGTTTAATTATTCACGCCACTGAATTGATTCCTCTGTTGTCTAGGGCTAGAATTTGACTCAAATATTACAACAAATTAGAGAAATGTTTTGTACATTTTTTTCTGTTTGCAGCCTATGTAATTGAAAAAGTCACTTATTTTTTCCTTAAAGCATTTTTGTTCACCTGTTAGTAACAATCTAAATCTCAAATATAAGGAACATAATGATTCCTATTTATGGATTGATTCTGAAGTTTTAATTTGATGTATTGCCTGGTATTAAAAGATAGATAAAGGAAGATTACAGGACTTTGAATTAACGTCTACATTTACCATTTCTAAAGAATAACATTAAGATAACTTGACAGCCACGGTAAATGTAGACTGAGGGGAAAAGCTTTATATATATAAAGATGTGAATCATGCCCCTCTCCCCCAATCATTTGTGTGAATACTTATGTCTGAGTCAGTACACTCTGTCTTGCTTCAGCTCTTCTGATATCAGATACCAAATGTTGAGAGCTATGCTTCTTTAAATTGTAGTATACTAGCTATCACTTAATCAGATCCAGAGAAATAGGGATGGCAAGAGACCTGGCCATATGACCACTCTGTCCCCACACATCATCAGCTTAAGTCACTCCCCAACAATTTTTGGAGATTTTTTCTTTTTTTTTAATGATCAAGAATTACACCATTTCTGCTGTTCACTTAGGACGCTTATCCCAGTTTTATCCTTGGTCCTGAAAAAATTGCAGAAGCTTCCATGTGTTCATGGACTGTGTCTGTCTTCTGAGTACGCTGGTTTATTCAGTGTTTCCTCATGAGTCTTGTTTTCTAGACCTCTGAATATCCTCATGGTCATTCAGTGTGCTTGCTTTGGAGCATTCACATCTTTGTTGAAATGCTGTGATACATAAGGCTGGGGACCGAAGAGAGCAGGATTGCTTCTGATCTTGCCTGTATTTTTGTGTTTCAAAGCACTGGCTAGCTTGTCTCACCTTTATATTTCTGCATTTAATAAGTAGCTCTTCCCTACAAATATTAAAGAAGGAATTGAGCAGTCCAACACTTAGGATGTATTCTTCTAATGCGCGGTCTGTAGGTGGTGGTGTTCAGTCAAGGCTGTGTAAGGAAGATACTTGACCACAGCAGTCCGAAGTATGCTTTTATTGTATACCTGCCTACCTCTTTCCCAATTTATAGGCTTCCTGAAACAAGGACATGCCTGAACCCTACTGGATGCTGAATTTTAATCAGTGAACCTGCCTAAAAAGTTTTTGGACCTATTTTAGGCTTTTAACATATGGTACATGATGTGTCACTGTGCTTATTTGGTCTGCAAAAGTACATTTATATTTTTAAACTTCTTTTTGCTAAATTAATTTTATTTGACACTTCACATCTCATTAGAATTAGACTATTATTTTCTGTTTACCTTTCTAGATTGTTCATGATTTTACAGACTGTTATGTCACTTTTGTTGTCTTCTCTCCCATGCTCAGACTGAAGAGTTCTACTGTGTAATCCTTCTAATACAAAAGTCTTTTCCATTAATTTGTTGACTCGCTCTTGATTTCTAGTCTGAGGCTTTTGTGATGATAATTAAAGACACTAGAACTCCATGCAGTGTTCAAGCTGGGAGCATGTGACATGTATATGTAATTGCATGCTGAAGTTTCCTCTTTTTGTTTTAACTCTTCCTAATATTCCATGTTGTCCTTTGGACAGCCATCAAACCGAGTAATGTCTTTTGGTGGCTTTGGTTGTGTGGTTTTTTTTGTTGTTTGGGGTTTTCTTCTCTCCCTCTCCCATCCCATCTTTTCTCTGTCTTTTCTTTTCTCTTTCTTAACTGGAACATTTGGTGGTAGTTCTATGCTATAGTTCCTAAATGGTAATAACAAATTTAAACTGTATTACTGCTGTTGATAGCCAAAGCTGGTCTTGGTTTGGTATTTGGCCTTACTTTGGTATTTGAATTTCACTTGGCATTTGAATCTCACTTGCCACTTTATTGCCCAGTTGCTCAGTACTGTGAGAGCTCCCCATAACTTTTAGGTTTTTTAGAGTTTAAGGGTTACTGACCATGCTTTTCATTCATACTCCTTCTGTCATTACGCATGTATTAATCTGTGAGTTGATCTTTCCTCCTACTTCAAGATAGTGAAACTTTTCAGAGCTTTTGATATGGAACCTTGTGGGTTTTGTGACTGCTGTCCTGCTTCCTGATCAAAGGTATTTTGTAAACTCATGGGATCACCTTTTCTTTGCATGCTAGCTAATTCCTTCACAGAGTTTTTAACATTTTTGTCCATTATCAGTTCTCTTACTAAAGCTATTTTAGCTTTTCTCCTGTATATCACAGATATTCATTTATCTAATGATGCTATTTACTGTAATTTCCAGCAGTGAGGCTGATTTAAATGATAGCTTGTACAAATGGGATATTACATGATAGTTATGACAATACTTTGGCAATTTCACACTGAAACTCTTTCAAATCTCTTGGGTGAATGCCAACTGGTCTTGGCAATTTGTTACCGTGTTTTATCGATCTGTTCTACAGCTAGTCTACTGTCACATTAGTTTAAGACAGTTTCTCATCCTACATGAAAGAAAGATCTGGTGTGGGAACATTCAAAAATCTGGTGCAAACAAATCTTGTAGCCCTTTTGCTACCTGTTTTTGGCCATACAAGCTCTTTTGTACGTTTCTCCTTAATTTATTATATTTGAGGAAAAGCTATTTATTGCTGCTATGCCCTTAACAAATGGTTCTACAAATTATTTACTAATAAATCTTATTATTTTACATTTAAGTTTTCAGAATTCTGAAATGTATTATTTGCATGTGGCTTTCATGACCAGGAGCTGACTTCTGTTGTATTATCAAACAGGCAATTGAGGTGACTATTTTTGGTGTGGGGTTTTGGGATTTTTTGGGGTTTCTGGGGTTTTTGGTTTGCTTTTTTTTTCTTCCAGACCCTTGCCTTTGATCCTTCCTTTTTTTATGGAAGATGGGCACAACAACAGGCCCTTGCCCAGTACTCCTGGACAGACTATTTAGACACGCTGTGAGGTGCCACCTCATTAGGCAGCAGGCACACCATGGTGAAAGCTTCACTGGCCTCACTGACCCATCTGTCCGCTTGCCTGGGATTTGCGTTTTACTGGGCAGATAGCTTCAAGTGTTTTGTGTAGTAAAGTAAATCAGAAAATGTGTGAGCTCCAGCTGGGCTTGTATTGTTTCGTGTTTGCTATCACCAGTAGATTTTAAAGTTCTCTCAGTTTTTTATCTGTTTGTTCATTCCCCCTCTTCCCTTTCTGTTCTAGCAGAGAGCAGCCCTCCTCTCCTGCCCTAGTCTATGGGTGTGTGGCTTTGTTCAGGTTTTTTTACTCAGTTAGAGATGGTGGCCCAACTAGCAGAAGACTAACTTAATTTGCTTACTTGGGAAGGTCTCGGCATATGAGGCCTTTTGCTTCTGAATGCTAACAAAAGCCAAGGTTTTGTTGTATGTCTTCTCCCCTCCGCCTGTTTTTTCTCTAAAGCTCCATGTTCTTGATAGCTGTTTTGTTGCTTACCAGACAGCTTTGAGGAAGAGAGTAAGAATTCAGTTTGTATAAAGGTTTAGATAAGTAGGCAGAAATTAGAGAAGTTTGTCACCTTGGAGGTTCACAGCTTTCATGTCATTGCAAAAAAACCCCTCCAAACTCTTGTATAAGGGTGTGTGTGTGTATGTGTTGTTGGATGCTTTGGGAATATTGGATGATGTTTGGAACGGTAAGGAGTGAATGCATGACAGGATTAATACTTGTGTGAGAAAGAGTAGAATATTGTTTTTCACATTGCAAATTATATTAAATGTTTGATTCCTTGTGCAAAAAAATCCTTTTTTGCTCACAATGATAACATTTCAGTTCCGGACACCTTTCTTTTATGAAAACTTGGCTCTTTTGAGACATCCGGTAGCTTTTCAGATGTTACTACTTTAAGTAACTTACTGTAATTAGAGAGGGGAGGCAGGACTGTGTGAAATCAGGAAGGTTAAGATAAAGAATAAACCCTTTTATCTAGTTTGCTGATGACTTTCAATGCTTTTTCAAAAAGAGCCCAAAAAACCCAAACCAGCTAAGAACCCTATTCAAAAATATATATTTATAGACAGACATTATAGGGTAGATTCTCAACGGGTGCAAGTTGTCACAACCTTACTAAAGTCAAAAAACTTGCTTCAATTTATGCAAACTGAGGCTTTGCATGTGTAAATCTTGAACTGTTGGGAAATGTTTAATGTATTTTCTACTGACTGAGCACGTTTTGGGCACTGAGGGCTCTTTTCTAGGCTGACTGTGTTAAGGGCATCAGGGTTGTGGTGGGCTCTTGTGGACTTGCTGAGAGGACCAGTGTTAGGTTAATGGTTGGATGTCAAAGGTTTTTTCCAACCTAAACAATTCAATGGTTCTATGGTTGCGGAGAAGTCCTGCTGAGGCCAGGGTGGAGACAGGGCATGTGCCTGCAGACTTTGGGGAATTCAGTTGCCAAGCTCTTAGGAAGTCTTTGAGCATGCATGAACTGAGACTTTCAGGAGCTCAGCTCTTTGCACTCCGTGCAGATTTTCAGAGATATGACAGGCGTGGTCCAGGCAGAAGAGCAGCCTCCTTGCTATTTTGAAGCCTGTGCCTCTCAAACAATTTTTTCCAGCTTGGTGCTGATGTTAGCTATGTGTCTACATGGGATCTCCACCCCATTCATGGGATGCAGGCTGCTTACCCACATGCACAAATTTCCTGCCAAAAGCCTGTGTCTTGTCCCATCTGAGGAGTGTCCTGACCAGAGTGATTGAGATATAACACGTCTGACTGTTATACGTGTTTTTGGTTATTGTCCAACCTGGCTGCTCCTCAGGCTTTTCTCATCTCCCCTCCTCTTTAGGGTTTCTCTATGCTTCTTCCTTCCAGCATCTGACTAGCTGGTGGGGGACATGCTCTGGGATGCTGGGGAAAGGAATGGGTGTGGATGGTCTCTGCAGACAGAGGAGTCTCTCTGGTTGGCAGGGTTGCTGGGTGAACCAGGGGGAGTCTTCCTTGGATGCATGGAGCGCGCTCCTCCCTGCTCTAATGGATTAAAAATGCTCAAGCTCCTCAGCCAAACCACTGCCAGCTCATTTGTTTGCTTTTAGCATGGGTTAAGTAGTGGAATTATTAAATCTGAGAAATGGCTGGATCTCTCTACTGAAAAGGTCCATGTAAAATGACTGCATCCTAAAGCAGGCACCTTGGGTAGAACATTTCAGTTGAAATGGTTCAGATTGTCAAAGATATAATTGACCAAAAACAGCCCTGTAACAGATTGTACAATTAATTGCAAGTAGTGCTTGCAGCCTCACCTATGTGTATATGCAGATATCTCTGAATGCTTCTTTAAAAATAATGGTATTTTACTACTCCGTAACTCTGTAACTCTTCATTCTAGAGGCTCAAATAACTTTGTATTCCTGGATGAATGACTCTTCAAAGCCCTTGTGAGCTAGATAAACTATTCAGTTAATTTCATGGCATATAGAAGTTGGCTGGCTTTTCATCATCTGGCTGCATGTTTCACTACAGAGTTATATTTTTATTAGTAGTGCTGTTATTAATGAAAATACCAAGTTGTTAGTGTTTTGTGGCAGTGTTTGGTGGAGATCATTTGAGCAAAGTGGGATTCAAAGTTTATTGGCTGGAGAAAGACGTGTGTGTGTAGGATTGATCATTTGGAGAATATTTTTATATTTAATAATGGGCTTTATTAAAAGATTCTACAGTTCTCTGAAACACCAGATGCTCAGAACAATATATTTGGGTTAAAAAATAAATAATGAAACCCCCCACCAAAGACAATTGGGAGTATACAGTAATAAAATGTGAATATATCCTATTTTATTGTTCAATTACTATTAAACATGTTATGGAACTGAACTTCAGTAATACATACTGTCTTGTGAGCCAACTAAAATGTGTTTTATATGTCATTATTTTTTTAGTTGACATAGTTTCTGTAAAGCTATTGGCTTTTTTTATTCAATTTGTCAGGAGAGTCTTAGAAAAAAAATGGAAAGGTACCTTTAACTGAGAGGATAAATGTGCTTTGGTTCTGAACTGAAACATGACTATAAAAATTACACCTCTCTACCCAGGAGATCTGATCTCTATATTTTTAGTCTGTTTCATTCATTAATTTAATGACTAAAAAGTCATCTTTCACTGTTTTTCTTACCAATTGGTTAATAAACTGTCACGTAGCAAAAAATAGATTTTATTTTGCTTTATAGTTAATCACTGAACTTGATAATTAATCTCCAGCTGTGGGGCCAATTTTTTTCCAAGTTTGATCAGTCAAATGTAGTATAAATGATTTTAAATGTTGAAGAATTGCACTGGTATGACTGCAGATTTTTAGGTGTTTTTTTTTCTTGGTGGAAGTTTCTCTATTGGAAATCCTACCTAGACAGAGAAGAAATTAGTTTGTCCTTCAAAACCCACTAAGCTGAGTTTTCCAGCTGCTAGGTCTGCACTCCTACAAAGGAATTGTTTATAAATTAAGGTGATCCAGTATAGAAATAACTAAGGTCCTCCCACAAGCATCTCCAAGAATGGAACCTAAGGAGAGACTTCTTGAGGTGAGACCAATCTTTGGGACATCAGTGGGCTTTTGACCATGCTTATGAATACATTCTTAACTAGTTATTAACAATTTGCCTCATAGCTGTTGCTTTCTTGAGGTTTTCTATAGTGTGGCGATACAGGAAAGTTTGGCATATCCTTAATTAGTGTTAAAAACAGATAAATAGTTCCTAATGTCTACTGAAGTTTGGACCACAAATGAGAAACTACTGTAAATTAAAATGTATATTTGTGTTTTTCATTTATTTTTAATTTACACTTTCAAAGCTCTGCTTTTTTTTCCCCTAATTTCCTGCTTCTGCTGACCTATTTTGCTAATATGCTTACCATCCTGTTTGTTCATTAAAATGAAGGCCAACTAAATTTACTTTTTATGTTTATTCAAAGTCTTGGGGAAAGAAGCCATTCTGTTTTCTCACAATGCCCCCAAAGGGCTATTGGGACATGGTTCCAGGAATGTGTGTTATGGAGAGATTCATACGTTCAGGTGGACTGAATGATTGACATCTGGACTACACTGTTATAACTACGGTCGTTCTCCTTTGTTTGTACAGAGGGGGTGTGGGTAGGAGTTAAAAGTGCCTGTGTATTTGCTGCTTTAACACAAATGCATTACTGTGGAGGGCAATTACAATCTGGAATTGAAGTCTACCCTGAGATATCAGGAATCTGCCTTGGTGACGAACATGATTTCCTGGAGGAGGGTGTGTGGTGCAGATGTAGAAGGGGAATGGACCATGAATCTGTAGTCTATCTGTTCCCATTGCTGTGCATGATGGACGTGTGGCGCCTCCATTCCGCTACCCCTCAGAGATCTCTGGCAGTTCCTGAATATCCAGCTGGGTGGTGACAGATCTGCTGAAAAGCAGGAGCATGCCCACAGAGCATGGGATTCCTGTGGAAGCACAAAGCATACCTGAGGATGTTCCTGTCTCTTGAGGGTCTGGAGTGGTGCCATGAGATTCATTTCGACCAACACTTAGTTAACAAGTGCCTTCGTTCCTTGCCCCCTGTTCACTAAATACAAACTAGTTTTCCTTCCAGTGTGAGAGATTCTGAGAAGTGAGGGTAAAGGGGTCAGGAGGGAATCCCATGTTTTCTTTGATCTGCTCAGGAGACATTACTTTTCTTGCCTGGCTTTTGCAACATTCAAAGGCCCCTTGGAAACGTAGTACTGGGAAATGTTTCATCTGTTCCTTATTGGTATTTGGATTATGGAAAAAGGGCAGACCTTAAATGTGATATTTCTATTTTGTATCTTGTAAAGGTCATCTGTGTACAAATTTACAAAAAGATCTTATTGATTCCTTCTGTGGTACTCTTATGCTGGATAGGGAGCCTCTAACATAGAGAAATGAAGTTGTTCCTTGGTGTTATTTCCATTTATTGGCCTGCAGAAGGGAGAATTTAGTAAGACAATTTGTGAGCATGTATGTAGTTAAGAGGCATGATCGGTTTAATTTGTCTTAAGTAAAATATGCATGTGATAATGTAGTTATACAACTGTGTAAAATAGAACGGTTGTTCAATTAATACTTTTTCCCCATGACAAAGCCTGATTCAGATACAAAACTAATGTCTAGATGTAAGTGTCCAAAGCAAGAAATTACTACTTCGATGTACAGAAATTAGCTCCACTATGTCATTGCCTAATGGATGAATGCTACAAAAAATTCTCCAGTAGCAGGGGTAAGCGTTGGGGAATAATTAGGGACCAAACTTACGCTCAGTTATTTCCATTAACTTTGAAATAACTGGAACATGTTTTATAGAATTGCAGGGGTGTGATTTATAGCCCAAAATACTCTTTTGTGTTCTCTTTAACTAGCAGAGATCTATTTCAGGCCTGTATTTGCCTTTTGGGCTCTACAGTAGTTGCCGAGGTGAAATTTCTGGAGACTGCGTTCATTCTAGGTCTGCTTTTCTGCTTTCAGCAAGTGAGAGATGTTGGTGGTCAGTGGCTGAGGTGACCCAGGTACAGCTGCACGGGGAAGGCTCCCGTGTCTGACCAGCCGTGCCCACGGGAAGAGCTTTTCCACGGTTTGCCAGCGGGTGCGTCATCTCTGAGTTAGTGTGGGAGCTGGGGAAAATACTAGATTAACTAAATTCAGCTTCTTCCAGCAGCTCACAGAGAGGTAGGTTGGAATAAATCATTGGAGATTCAGAGAATAGGTTTCTGAAAGGTACTATAATTTGACAGGTAATTGATAAACTTAGTTTGGTAGCTCCATTTTACTTTAACAAATGGAAGTAGATACTTTCTTTCTCTGGAATTAAGTGATAGCATTCTTAGTTTCCAGCAAAACAACAGCTGTTATCTAAAGCATCTTTACTAGTGTGAAGAAAGTTTACTGATCTAAGAATATCATTCATATTTTAACACCAAAAAATTACATTGCAGAGTTATTAAAATGACAGTTTCACCAAATCATGAAGACAGCTACCTTATGTTTGTGAATGCATGTACCGACATAGAATATTCAGGTTAGCTTCAACTGATTTACTTAGCTTGCTAATTTAAGTAGCAGCTGAGCTCCCATCAGCAAAGGAACCCAGCAGGAACTTGACTTTGTTTGGACTGTCTAAGGAAGACATGGTGGACCAGATTGATTCCTGCTCTTGAGCTACCTACAGAGATTCCCTGTGTCATGCAGCTATAGGAATTGTTCCTATTCATCAAGGTTGATATATCTAGACACCTGGGGAAAAGTTCTGATAAAAGTCCCTAAGAATAAAAATGTGTGAATTTCTTACAGAAACTTAACACAGTCTGTAAGGCATAACCCAAACGGGTACAGCAAATGGTGTGAGCGTGGGGTGTCATGCAAAATGTGATACAAATGGAAGACTCTGGTAGTTGATCTGTAAGTGTGTGTCGTGGGCTCATCCATGGCCACACACTTTGAGTTCTTCCAGCATGACCCCATGCACAGCCACTAATGCTTCGAGGTGTACCTTCTCCACCGTACACTTGTCCTTGGCTCACAGTCCCTCCAGAGGTACCTGCTGCGGCATAGACAGAATTATGGCCACAGGCACTTCGAGATATACCTGCTGCAGCACAGACGCAACCACGGCCACAGAGGCTTTGGGGTGTCCTGCTCCCACGTGGGCTCACCCACAGGTCACAGTCCCTGTGACTCGAGTGCACACAGGAGCTCCAGCCTGTCAGTGCCGCAGCACAGACACAGCAGCGGTGCCCTGGCCATCGGCCAGCCCAGGCACATCCCCATGGCTGGTATCAGACTGTTCCCAGGCACAGTGCAGTAGATGATCAGCAGTGTGGCAGTACAGCGAGCAGCAAAAAGAAAAGGCAGCCACTGACGAGCACTAAACTCTACTATACAGTAAGGCAAGCCAGCCCTATGGCTGCACAGGAGCCTACCAATTAATAACAGCAATAACAGCTATAAATTCAATCTAGCACATTCCACTCAAATCTGTTGTTATCTTGAACCCATCAAGCCCCAAACTGAGCGCCAAAAAGGACTGTCACGGTTTTACCCCAGCCAGCAGCTGAGCACCACACAGCTGCTCGCTCAGTCCCCCCCATCCCGATGGGGGAGAGAATCAGAAGAGTGAAAGTNTCTTCCTCCCCAGCCCCTTATAAACCGAGCGTGACGCCATATGGTATGGAATGTCCCTTTGGTCAGTTGGTGTCAGCTGCCCTGTCTGTCCCCTCCCAACTCCCCGCACACCCCCAGCCATCCCGCCGGCGGGGCGGTGCGAGAAGCAGCAAAGGCCTTGGCTCTGTGTGAGCATCGCTCAGCAACAGCAAAAACATCTCTGCACTATCAGCGCTGCTTCCAGCACAAACCCAACACACAGCCCCGTACTGGCTGCTGTGAAGAAAATTAACTCTCTCTCAGCTGAAACCAGGACAGTAAGGAAATGAGCTGTGTTAGCAGAAAGCAAGTGCAGTTTGGCTGTTGCCAGGAGGTGACAGGAACAGTGATGCCTGCAGTGGGAGCTGCAGGATGGAGGCAAGAAGTGTCAGGCCAGAGGCACCCGTGGGGCTTGGGCATTGCTTCCCATGGCCTTTCTTGTCCAGAGCTCTCCCAGGAGCTCTCCTACAGCCTCTGAAATCAAGGAAATGGAAATCATGCTGCTTGGCCTCTGCCTGTTACAATTGGCTCCACATATTTTCTGTAATTTGCCTCCAATCTGTTTGCATTTTGAGTTTTAGTATGGAGAAGACGAGGTGAAGAAATCCCTGGGTGCTTGAAATAGAACACTTCCGATACTAGAGTGAAACCTGTATGTTCTCTTACTTCAGTCTCTAAATTATAAGGTGGAGCTGCACCTTCTTTTCCATGTCTGTGGATGGCTGATAGGAAACCAGCCCAAAAAAGTAAAGTGTGCCAGATAAATCATTTTGGCATCCCTTTAAATGTTCAGTTCTTTGTTCATCCAAGATCATTGCCTGTATTTAGTTTGAATTTGTGAATAGTTTTGACTACCTTAATGATATTTTTCAGTGAATGAAAATGCTTGTGGAAACATTCTATCTATCGAAGTGATTTCTGAGATCCTAAAAAAAATTAGGATGATAGATGATTCTGTGGAAAGAAATGCACAGTGGTTATTATCTGGCAAATGCCCCAGATACTTCCAAGTTCTCTACAGACAGTTTGACAAAGTACTTGGGTTTCCCACTGTAATTCTGTATTACTGGATTCTGCATAATTCAGCATTAGCCTTCTTAATCTGTTTTGATATGTCTTATTGTAATAGCAAGGCAGTAAAAGCAAGACTTGAACCATGAGCATTTAGTTCCACTTGTCAGAAGGTTTCTTTTTAATATATTTTTATTTTAAAAGAAGAGATCTATAAAATGGGGAGGGCTTAAAAATAAATTCCTTCTTAAGGGGTAGGGCCTGTATTCTGAGTTTGCTCAGTAGTTGCACTGTTTCAGAGATAGTGTAATCCTTACAGATTTATAAGCAGGTTTGAGACACTTGGCTCTAATGCTTGTAGGTTATTCAAGTCCACTTTCAGGTGTTACCTTTTCATACGTGAGGCAGACTCTGTAGAAGAGCTGTGATGGTCCAAGTTTCCCCTCCTCAGGCTGTTTGCAGCCCTGCCTGGGAGGGGCCGCAGTATGGGACATGGACTTCCACTTAGTCTTTTCACAAGGGTGCAAGTGAATGGCACCCCTCCCAGGAAACCAGCTCTCCTGCACTTGAAGAGCAGAGGGAGTTAAGGTAATTTCTTTTGGCTTCTGTCATTTTGTGTGTGACTTGGACTGACAGAAAAAGTGGTGTGAATTCCATTCAAATGGGTTCTATGTGATATTTGATGCATACGCTTGCAGGGAAAGGAATAATGTCTGCATATTGTGAAGATCACAGGGTATCAGTTTTCCTCCATCTTGTTCACAAACTCATGTTGTACCTTCTGCAAATCCAAACTAGCTGCAACTAGTTTTCAAAGGTTAGTGCAACCTTTAGAATGACAGTAGAAGACGTGGAGCTTGGTTTCCTCATGGCCCGTTTGTGCCCAGGAGTTGCTGGTTCAGCAGGAAGGTGTAACTGGAGCTGTCTGGCATCTCCCCGTATTTCCATCACAGTGCCAGCAGCATACTGGAGGGCTCCTCTCACCCAGTTCTGCCTTAATCCCCGCTTCCCCCCTGCTCTTACCATCATGTCAGCAGTGCTTAGTCCTTGCAGTTTGTGGGTACTTTTTTTCCTCACTAGTTAAGTTGTGTAAAAGCCCTCACAGAGTTAAACATGGCTTAGGCTGTATGCAAACCCCATCTCAATGATTTTTGACTAGGGAAATAAATGGCCTTGAGCAGCTGAGGAAAAGCGTGACTTGCTTCCTCCTCCCCCCTTCCCTGCCCATGGCAGGGGGGTTGGAACTAGATGATCTTTGAGGTCCCTTCCAACCCAAACCATTCTGTGATTCTATGACTAATTCCTGGCTCTTAAGATTTCTTTTAAGAGAAGATCAGATTTCCTGTTTAATACAAATGACATACTGTATTCTAGAACCACTGTCGAATTTCATCCAATCTTACAAAATCTCTCTGTTGGAGGCAGAAATTTCTGTAAGCAGTTAGTTTGCCATTATTCTCCTTAGTCAAGATCTGCTATAAATAGTATTTCCGTGTTGAGTCTATAAAAGCCTTTGCCTTGGGTTTGCTATCTTCGTGCTTTGTGGTAGCTGCTTTTTATTTCCCTGAACACTGAAACAACTTCTTCAGCAGTGGAACATGGATGTTCCACAGAGAAAGGAAATATTGGTAAAAAAGGATCCTTCATTAGTCTCATAAAACACAGATTTTTATTTTCATAAGCCAGTCAAATAGATAATAATTAAAATTGAACATATGAATTGAACATTGAATTGGCGTCCCTGGAGACGTTCAAAAACCGCATAGATGTGACGCTCCAGGACATGGTCTAGTAGGCACGGTGGTGTTAGGTTGACGGTTGGACTTGATGATCTCAGAGGTCCTTTCCAACCTCAGTGATTCTATGATTCTATATGAATGATCTATAAAACAAAAAAAAGCCTGCATTCCTTTAAAGGTGGCAGCTACTGCCTTTATCAGCAGCGCATGTATCAGCACACCTTCAGTGCAGATTGGTGGGGTCAGTAGTGAAGCTGGTTGTTGCAGGTGTGATAAACACTGGTATTCGGACTGATGCAGAGAGATCCTAGGAGGCAGCACCTCGGGTGCTCCCT
This sequence comes from Psophia crepitans, assembly GCA_013399095.1. NCBI lineage: Eukaryota > Metazoa > Chordata > Aves > Gruiformes > Psophiidae > Psophia > Psophia crepitans. Next base: position 766,174 of record VWZZ01008017.1, on the reverse strand, counting down.
GTGCCCTGTCTGGTCTGTGAGGGAAATGGTAAGAGAGTCTTAAAGCAACTGGAGTTGAGGCTGGTTTTTGTTATGTGTACACCTGCCTAGTCAAACCACCGGAGCAGAAGCCATTTTTATATTTAATAAAAGCCTTGGATGAGAATAATTTTAAATATATATGGGAATATGCTTGAAGCAGGAACACTTCAATTGTCAGGCTGTAATGTTGGGGAAAATATATTTTATTTAAATCATATGAGTATAGATGCAGACACCTGAGTTAATGTAGAATTATGGCTGTGAATTTAAATGCTAGGAGAAAAAAAGAAAAAGTCAGGAATTTCAAAGTGATGGTTACCAAAGCAACTATGATTCTTCCCCACTCATACTCTAGTAGTGCTCTATGCTTCTCAGTACTGCTAAGCTCTCAAGTGTTAATATATACACACAGTGTAGCTGAGTTACTGTGGGAACCAAAGTTGTGGGGGATTTTAGATGCAAATCCTTTGTAGAGTGCTGGAGATGATGGAGGGTTTTGCTTTTGGTTTAGTATTCGCTTTTTTTTATAATGTTTGTAAAACAAGAGCCACTAAAGACCGGTAATTGAAAATGAGAACATGTAACCCTAAAGCAGAGCAAAATGCATGCGGGTCATTGAGCTCAGCAGTCAGACAAAAACACAGGGTAGGAGGAGAGGAACAGAATTTCTCATGGCAAAATATGATTATTTTCTTGCTCCTGGGAGTGGAAATAAGTTAGGAGGTTAGGTTAGAACCCATAAACTAAAAAAATGTGGTTATAGCAAATGGGAAATGCTTTAAAGCTAAGGAGGTAGCTGGAAGAGTAACGCACTACAGCCTTCCCACCAGCACCGGCATTGCCAAAGCATGGCATTGGGAAGCAGAGCAGGAGTTGCCTGAGCTCTCCTGACAGACAGAAGCACCATTCCTGACCAGTTTCTCCTCCTACATGGTGCACTGAGAGCTCCCCCTCCTGTTGTTAACCTTACCCGTGCTTCTAGATAGTATCAACAATATTCGTGAGCATGTTAAAAGTTGGTGAGGAGCTATGGAGCCTGTGGCTAACAGCGCTGTGCCGCTGAGCAAGAGAATGACCCTATGGCCCACGGTGCTTTTGGGTGCTTGGGTCACCAAAGCAGGTGCTTGAGCTGAGTAAATACAAGCAGTGATACCTGGCAGAGAAGTTTTTTGTTAGTTTTTGTACAAATATACAATCCCTGTAGCCGACTGGGAAGTTCTTTGTGTTTCATAACCAGAACCCCTCTGCTTTTTCAGACTCCTTGCATTTTCAAACCTTCCCCAGTCAGCAATCAACCCAGTGGAGTCAATCGCTGTCTGTATGCTAAGCCCTGCAAAGAAGATCCAATAAATAGCTGTGGGCAAAGGGGTGCTATGGTGATAGGAAGAAAATCAGGAAGCTTGCAAGACATGGTATTATACCTGTCTCCTTGTGTCTTAAACCTTTCAGTGGCTATTGCATTCAAGTAGTCACATTCCTGTGGTATTAGTCACAATAAACCTCAATCCTATTTTCTAGCTTCATGGCTTTTATGCCAGATGCAGTACCTGATAAAGTTACAGTATTACAGATAAGGTGATAGCTTATCTAGTGTAAAGCAGCTGTACAAGCTGAACTGTCAGAATTAGTTGAGTTTAGATTAGACCAGTGATTTGTGTCATGTAGTCCCTGTGGTTTGGGTCCAGGCATTAAAGTTGAATTTTCTATTCCATCAATTCGAAGTTTGGGAACAGTCACGGCAGAAAACAGGCATCCTAAAATTGCAGGCTGAAGCCAGTGTTCTTCACACCTTTGCAACTCGATTTTTTTAGTAGCCTAACAAGTTGGATCATCTTAATCTAGTGTGCAGTGAATCCATCATGAAGATAATAAGTTTCATTAACTGTTGAAATTATTCTTTCATGCCAATAATCCAGAATTTATATACTCTGATTTGTTGGCTTCACCTGTAGAAATGTAATTCTACAGAGAAACAGCAGCTTCAACTTTGCCTTTTTATCTGGCTCTGTTGCTCCTCAACAGAAATCAGAAGAAGTAACATTGAAGTTGTGGATGCTAAATAAGATCGAAGACATCCATGACTCCTTTGAGCTATTACTGGAAATAGCATCTGATAAACACCGTTTGTTTATTTGACCGTGGTAAGTAGATTGCAGTAGTCTGAGAAAGGTAGCAAGCCTTGTAGCTGTGCTGGTAAGGTAGGAAATGGCTTGTTGTCAGGACATAAGTGAATTTGCTAAAGGATTCTTCATTCAAGTGACATAATCTTCTTAATGCTGCTAGACTCAGCTTGGGGTATCTTCTTCAGAGCTGTTCTTCATGCAAAGTGGATCACCCATTGCTATCCACATCTAGAGAAATATTTGAATAACAGTTGTTTGCTGCCTCGTGGCAGGTTTCCCTCCTCTTGATTTATTTTTGGGCACAGCCTCAATCTGTTTCTCCTTGAACAGTGCAATAGAATTAATTCCATAAATAACTTAGCACTTTTGTGTGGCATATCTAGCAGACAGACACTATTTTTTTCAGTAGATGTATTCTTGTGTAGGTTGCCACTGTTTTTTTTTTTTTGTGTGACTTTTGACTGAAGCCACCGTAATCTGATGTTAATTTAACTGTCAAATTAAGAATGCATCTGTGGGAGTCAAGGATCCTACCTCAGCTAATTATTCATTAGGGGGTCTGCATTCTATGTTAATGAGGTAAAACGTGCAAAAGACCAAATAGCTGAACATCAAAGCTGCTATAAGTGAACATACAAGAGATTTAAAACTAAAAAAAAAGCCCTGTACAGCACTTTCTCAACATGTGTAGATAAAAAAGGAGGTACTTAAATGGCTTAAAGCAATAATAAAGTATGAATTCAGAGCCCTAAATGTCAGTGCAGTGAGGAAGGACTTCAGCTATCTGCAGACTGGGACTCTATGCACACAGCACAGCCATAAACCTGATGGAGCTATGCAGATGCAGAGGTGCAGCATAGTACCATCCGTTTCCAAAGAGGGAAGGGTCAGTCTTCTGAATGGGTATGAAATTCAGACAATACTTGATGTACATTAGGGGAACCTGCAACAAAACTGCTATTATTGTCCTCATTTTCATTTTCGTACTTGGGTTGGCAGTTTTTTAGATAACTACTGTAACAAGGACTGTGCATCTTTCATCTGCCTAAACTGTTGTCTGTTGACCATACTCTGGTCCTGCGTGCATGTCTGCCACCTCGCAGTCACGCTGGTCTGATGTGTCAGGTAAGGGCAGCAGTTTCCCAGTAGCCTCAAGCAACGGCTGCCAAAAGCCGCGACTTGGGGGAGCTGTGCTGGTGACCTGTGTGTTTGAGTAAGATCCTTGTTGGTTTTTATGATTTGAAAGCTATAAATGGTTTGGTTAAAAGGGACAATATCTGGCCTATTTCTGAGAGCGTTAGCAAAGGTGAGAGGACTTTTTGTAATGGTGAACAAGAGCAGGCAGTTATTGAGATATTTTTGTGAAAGCCTCTCTAAAATCACTGGAAAAAGTATATGACTGTTTATATTCCTCTGGTGTTTTATTTGGTCTGTAAACCATTTTAGAATTCATTGTTTAGTGAGCACCAAGCAATTCTCTCTTTATTGCAATGATACTGATAAGGCTGTGAAATTGGCTGTTGTGAAGGATTCTAGGGCATAGAAATGGCCCCTCTGGAATGGCTGACATCTTCTATAAATCTAAGGAAATAATAAAAATAGAAAATGTGTGTTGTGCCCAGAATACACAGACAATAACAATTCACCTGGGAAATACCTTCTGACTGATTCACTGATTGGTAAATGGCTGATGGGATCAGGGAATAGTCAGGAAGCAGTGGTGTAGAAAAGGAGGAGTTTTCCTTCTTTGAAGTTTTAAATATTTGCCCTTTAGGGCCAGTTAGAAGATTTATCATGAATCAGAAGTGGATACTCTGTGTTTGGTTTGTAAAAAATGTGATAGATAACAAAGCAAACATTGTTTATGAAAATTCTTTTCCCTGTTACATCTGTCGGTCTTTATAGTAAAGTGTGTTAGCTTTGTGTGTGTATGTATATACATACGTTCAAATTATACCCTGTAATGTAATGAGGTAATAGAATTTTATTGGAGACTCTGGTATTGTTCATGCTTAAGCAAAACAAACTAAAAGACGGCCTGGCCCTGGGAATAAGGGCTTTGCTTCATGGAAGCTTAGAGTTGTCCGTGACAGATAAAGGATACCTCTGGACAACCAAGATAATGCCAGCATCCCAGCCCTGCTGACACGTCTTTGAAACCCGCCGAGCATTGTCTGGCATCATAGATAAGTACCTATAGCAAGACTGACGTCTGGATCAATAGATAAGTATTAGGAATGCTGCAGAACTATAGTTGCTTTGCAGCGTTTTACTATAATTAGTAATCAGTAGCGTGGGTGCTAGTGATTGTGTTGTACCTGGGAAGTGCGAAGGGTATGAGAAGTCTGTGTAAAACCACATTCGAAGTGCCCTAATTTCGCTGGGACATCTCATCCACATGCATAAATATTTATGCTTGTAATTCCGTACTTTGCATCCTAACCTCTCTCCTCGGTCAGCATGGGCCAGTTGTGAATTTTTGTGACAGTTTCCACTTACCACATCCTATACTTTTTCTCACCTTGTCCCTTCTTCTGTGTTTCAGTGCTTGGTGTTCTCGCATAAATTCTCTTTTTGTTTCCCCCCTCCAATTCATCTTCGTTGCTTCTGCATTGCATTCTCCTTGCAGAGTCTCCAGTGACTTCTAATCCTCCTTTTCCCTTCAACCCCTTCTTAATGACTTCTTTCTTTTCTTAAACCTTTTAAAATGTTCTTGTTCTTCTTCCTGCCTTCTCTCTTCTTGACAAGATGTTCACCTCTTCTCCCTAGATCCAATATTCCTTGTTCCCTCTCCATGAACTGTTTTATTCTGCCTTTCTTCCCTGCAGTTACAATGTTCAGACATGCTTCCACATGTGTCTAAGAGAGGAAAAAAAAATTCAATTCTCTCAGTGCTGATTGTGAACCCTGAGGCACCGGTCCTCTCCGTCCTTCTAGTAGCTGGTGCTTTGTGCGTGCACATAAAGTTGCAGTGAGCAACAAAGATGTTGACTAATAGTATTCCTGTGCACATTCTGATTCAAACAGTAAATCAGATATGTATTGAAGATTGGAAGGTTGAAAGGGATAATATTAGCCTCCTTTTTTTACCTCCTGCTTTGAAATAACGTCTAACCTTTCTACCTCCTCTGGTAACATGCTCTTGAATAAATCAAAACAAAAGGAAAAAGGATTAGAAGAGGGAGTGAGGTTGGACAGATATTACACAAAAGAATGGAAAAATCCTGTTGTTTACTACTGAGACAATACTGGATCCATGATTAGTTTCAGTATTTTCCTAGCCATGTGAGCTGCTGTGTATGATCCGGACTTTCAGATGTCCCACATGCATATTTTGCACAATTGTGATTTCGAGTTGTACTTTACCTGTGTACAAGGTTTATGAGCCTTGCAATTCAGTGAGTGTGGAAGGAGAGGTAATTTTTTTTTTTCTTTTCACTTTTCCTTTTTATATGATTATATTTTAACCTGTATATTTACATGGTCTAAATCTCTCTTCATTTAGCATTATCTGCTGCAAAGATCTGAAAATCGTATGAGACTCAAAGCTATGCTGTTGAACCAAAATCTGTGAATTTTATTCTTAACTTCTAGTCACAAATACTTGTGTAATTAGCGCCCCCAGAATGGTGAGCAGACCAGAAGCATAAACACCTTCAAGCGGGTTTAGACTTACTAACAGAAGTTTACAGCCAATACTGACACAGTGATTCAAATGGTAACCCTAGTCTCAGAGGTCTCACTAAGTTGAAGGCCGCTTGAAGCTGGCAGGGGGTGTTGGATTGCCTTGTACGTGCACTGATCTGTATTCTGTGGACATCTGCTATCGGATTTTGCCCCTCAGACTATGCAGACTGTGAATTTTGGTGAACTGTTCTTCAACCATTCCATGTGGCATGTCTGGTGACTAACATGTATGGACAAACCTGTGTTTATAGGCTAAAAGATGATGTAGGATCTCTCCCTTCCATCTCTGTAGTTTTCTGAGTGTCTATGAGACTGGCTAAAACCCATCACACATCCTGGGATTTAGGAAAAAAACATTGGGTTGGCAGCGCTGGGTAATGTATGGGGAGTCTGACTGTCAAGAAATACGAACATTTATATGATTGATTTTCTAAAAATACAGGCTTTCCTGGTCCATGGCAGTGCTGGATAGCACGAGCTAGAGGTTGCACAGAGCGTTGTTTCATATGGCTCAGCCTGGCCTTCAAGCTGACAGAAGACAGTGTATGCTTGTATTGATGACAATGTGCTTTCTCTTCTTCACAGAAGGAATTTTTTATTCAGAGCTTCTGTGAAGTGAACTTTCTATAATTTGGATGTAGCTACAGTTGTTTGACCAAGATTTTTTTTTTGATCATTGGTTTCTATGTAAGCATTCTGTTGCTTGATGTTGATCGTGCTTCTTTCCTAGTGCCTCTAAAAAAGGGTGAGGGTCCTCACACCCTCAGGGTCTTTTCCTGTTGGCCTCAACATGCCAAACTGCAGCTCTTCAGCCTTGCTTAGGAGTGAAGGAAGAGTGAGCTGTCTGTAGGATGGGAGCCATCAGGAGTGCTGCCCTGGGGCTTTAACGATCCTATTTGGGTCCTGTTACAAATCTCTTATGCACAGGTTTGCACTGAGCTGAGGACACTGTTGCCTCTAAGCATGTGTTAAAATTGCCGGGACTGTGTGCTCTGGTCCTGATCTGGAGTGAGGGTGACATCTCCCACAACATACTGGTCCAGGGATGCGATGCAGGGAGGTGAGAGGATCTGTCCCAGCCTCTGCTATGATTAGTTGATGCTGTGAAGCACGTAATAGCATTTGCTTTCTGAGCTACAGGTATCAGATGCTGTGCCCTTCTTATTGCTCCAGTGGTATGATGAACAATGGTGTTTCATAAACTGGTATTTCCAGAGGTCCTGCTTGTTGAACTGAAGCCAATTAACACAAAGTTTAACCAGCAACAGCATATAAAACTCTAAAGCTAATTAATTCCAGTGGTGACAACCCAGATTAAGAATGATTTGGTGTCTGGAGCATTAATATATCACATGCTTTAGTTTTATTTTCTGGAGCCCAGCTTACTCTAGAGAATATAAAATTGTGACCTTTATTTAAATTGAAACTACTTAAAGGTGATCATTAGTTGAACACAGGCTATCTAAGAGATATCATTAGAAAACCGTCTTTCCAGTAAGATGGGAAGAACTGAGGGCCTATAATAGATGGAGGATGCACCCATAAGTAAACAAGAGGAAAAAGTAATGAAATCTGATTTTCAATTAGCTGATTTTAATAGAAGCATATTTTAATAGGCTAAGAAGAAATAGGAGATTGTCCCAAATTCTGGCAAACAAATTATTGCAGTGAGCTTACTTTCCGAGACACAAAATCTTGGATCAAATCCTTAGCACTGAGCAAACTTCCAAAAACTGATTTGCAGGATTCCATCACTATAGTTTGAGTGATATTCAGTACTCTGTTCCCTGCCTTTTGCAAAATGTTCTCTTCAATTAAAAATTGCTTGCTTGTTTTTGCTTAGACAATGAGTCTGTTAAGGGCATTTCATCAGCAACTAACAATATCTTTTTCTGGAAAAAGTAATTGCCCGTTTTCAAATACAGGTAACATACGACAACTCAAGTATAATATATGCACTGTGTGTGCTTGGCTTTGGAGGAGGACTACTTTTCTTTCAGCATATCAATAAAATCTGATGATCTAGTCACATAGATTGTATCAGGTTCAGCTTTTATCAGTAACTTTCTTTGCTAATTTTCTGTCAGCTTTACTCATGTTTCTCCTAGAGTGAATCAAATATAAAAGTTACAGTGAATATTCACCAAATTATTTACCTTTTAATATTAAAGTAATACACAGTACAATAACTTCCATGCTTATTAAATTTCTGTAGCTTGAATCCTTCCAAGTTTTTCTCTTTATATAGTATAAGGCTTGTTGAGATGATTACATTAATAATACATTACTATAAAATTTAAAGTGCATCACAGGGAACATACTAATAAGTTTCATTGATTTAAACTTGTAAATGGGTGCTAGCAATCAGAAGCCAGGTGCAAATCTGACTTCAAATGAACTGATAGTGATAACAGGGCCAAAATCATCGACAAGATTCATAGCTCTGGTGTTGGGGGGAGAAAATGTTAAGTATAATGAAGTCACTTAGAATTAAGTTTGAAGAAAGAAGTGAGGTGCATGCACTGGACTTTTGGGGAGATACACTTCTGGGCTGCTATGAATTTAAACCTCAGTTTAGTAGTTTTTCACTTTTTATTTCATTTGTCTTTGGATTTGTTTTCACATTTTAAGATCTAAAAATAACTGCGAGGTAAGCTTAGGTTTATCCTATGTAGATAGTGGAAGTAATTTTCTTAATATAGATTTCAAGGCACCAGAAAAACAGTGAATATTTAGCACCACTTAAATGCAGTACTCTGTGGTTAGGTACTGCTAGCCTTACCACTTCTAGTTGCAGGCAATGGTACTGCCCCCTAAAACCAGGGTGGAAATGGTAACATTCTTCACCTTCTCCAAGAAAACAGAGCAACCGAACAGAAAGCCTGGCTGTCATTGATATACAAGGATTATTTTGTTTTATTAACAAATAGGAATGTGTTGTGCTTTGTAGAGATCTGGAGTCACGTTCTTCTCTGCGTGTCTCTAAGTTTTGATTTACAGGTGCACTTTAAGGTGACTTTGCACTTGAAAGTGACTGAACTTTCCAACTTGCACATGTGCTGGTGTTAAAATTTGGTCTCAAGGGACAATCTTTAAATCCATAAATGTTGTATCTTCAAATGTAAAGTTTACTGCTGCATATTAGATTTCTTAACGAGTTTGCTCCTGTCCAGAATGGACTACATTCAATTTTGTGTGTGAAGAGTGGAACCTTGCTGTCTGAAAAGGAGGCCATCCAGTGTTTTCTGGTCACTCCAGATACTACGATTCAGATATTTTTTTGCTGCTGTTCTTGTCTTTTCTTGCAGATCTCTCCTACAGCTTTAGTATCATACTGACTACTTTAAGAAACCTATTCTTTGTTTATGGTAACCCTTGTTTTGGATATTTTTCATAGATTTTTTTAAAAAAAAATATGTATATTGTTCCTGTCTCTGTCTTAACATAGCCTTTCAAGAAAACTTATCTGGAATCTCTGCGGGATGCAAGGGAATATTGATACCTTAAGTGTACAGACTTGAAGATAGAAATGGAGGCTTGTAGAAAATCACAGAGGAAACTGGTATCAGATCTGGAAATTGAATCCAGATTTTAGCACGTAACTGTAACAACATACATCAGCTGGCTACTGTCCATGTCCTTATTTCCTGCAAATTTAAAGTTTAGGCAAGGAGCTTTGGAGATACTGGGCAAGATCAGACTGTTGAGATTCTTGTGGCTTTTTGTAGAGAACTTTAAGTCTATAATACACCACTCTTCCGTTTTACAAGGGGTAGTTTGAATCTGTATGAGGGTCTGTCCTGTGGACTTGCCAAGTAGCTGAGCCAGATGTGCCTTGCTACACAGAGATAAAGCAAGAACCTCTTTGAAGTAAAAGAGAAAGGGGAAAAAAAAAAGAAAATAAGAAAAATAGAGAAGAGAATCCACGAAAAGCAAATATGGGAATGGGTAGGTTAAATATATCTTCAAATACGGGAATTCGTGAGTTGCTTGTTTGTTTTTTGTTTTTTTTTTTTTTTTTACCTAGGGCATGGAAAAGGACTGAGAAAAAAGGACAGGCCTTACATATGGAATGGAGTCAGTGTGGAACTTCATTGCTGATTTTGTGTATTGGGGTGTGGATATTCCCAGGGTGGAATCCACGTGTGCTGCTGTTTAGGTAGTGACTAACAGTGAAGAGTTACTGGGCAGTGTCCCTCGCTGCTGGGAGAGGGCTGCTGCTCAGCCATCCACCCCTCTCTCATGCCCGATACGTGCGCCTGCAGATTGCCAGCACAAATGTTGGCTTAAAGACTGTAAGAATAGTCTGTGCCTATTTTTCTTCTGCCAGGAGATTGTTTGTCTCTGTGGTATATTTTTGTCGCTTGGGTTCTGCCATTTTAATTTTTTTTTTTTTCTTCCTGTGGATGTGTGCTTTGGAAATATCCAATAGACATCTAACCCAGCATGTATTGTAAGCTGGGTAATCTTTTGTAGATTTAACTGCCCTGTAAAATTTGACAAAAGAATAAATGCAAATGACTTGGCTTGGCCGCCTGCTTAACTCGGGCTTTGTGAGCTGTCTGGAAGGCTGTGTGCATGGGGGGAACTGCAGATTGACAGTAAAGAGGATGGGTCTTTAAAAACTGGCAATGAACGTCAGGACAATATATTAACTCTAAAGTCCTCTAGTCTTCGTTAAATCATTCGCTGGTAAAGGAATAAGTCTCAATTAAAGTGTCATGGGCTATATAGCGACTTAATTCCCTTTGTTTGCGCTCTCGCCCATGGTGCGGCTGCAGGGAAGAAGGCAGCTGCCTGTTTGCCTTGTCCTGCCTGCTGTGTGCCGGGTTTGATGAAGGCTGTGGAAAGAGGGTGATGGCTTGTTCCTGGGGGGGTGTGAACATGCAGGAGGACTGTAATTCTTGGGAAGAGGAAGGAGAAAACACACAGGAGGACTTTCTATGTGGTGCCTTTGGGTTCCTTTGAGAGAGTTTGAGGGGGGCAAGAAGCATCAGAGAAGGCAGAGTCATGAACAAAAGGATCCTTTAGGAAAAGGCAGGCAGAGCAGAGGGGAGACTGGTTTGCAAGTCTCTCTTACTGTTATCCTGTCTTCCACACCAGAGAGGAGTTGCCTCTGTTTTGAAAAGCCCTCGCTTATATTCTAAGAAAACCCAGCATGGGAAACTCCAAGCCCTTTTCCTTTCTTTGAGGTGCTGGGTGTAAGAAAAGATGTAGTCCAGGTTGTCCGAAAGGTCATGCCCAGTCAGGGACCCACCCGTTTCCTTATTTTGAGGACCCGAGTGCGTAGAACTGACATACTCCATCTAGTTCAAGTCAGTCCCAAAACATTGCAAATGGTAGTGACATAAGTACCTATAGGTACTATATGTTATTAGTGAAAAGTTAATTCAAATCTTATTTTGTTGTTGCATTATTTATTTCTCTAGAAATATGCTTAAAATTCAGATCAGAAAGCAATGTTTTCTTCTTCTTAATCTTGCCCTGGAATGGATTTTCTGATTTTCTTCTTACATAACTGAGGTTTGGCTGAACAGGAAAAAATAAAAGGTGTTTGAGAGTTCATATTAGAAAGCTGTGTGTGTAGCGGGAGATAAGCTCAGGTCTGAAAAAATACAACAGTTAATTACGCTTGAGGTGATGATGGTGGTGGGAGACTATAGTGGGCTGATGTGTTTACCTGCAGTCTCCTGTTCTCTTGTCTACAATACACAAGGGGATGAAAACAGGAAGAATGTTCCACAAGCATATTTTTTTTTCCCTCAGAAGCATGTCTGATTAATTTCTAATATAGTAGTAGCAGTCGTATTATATATGCTCCGCATGTCTCACTTGTCCTTTTTGCCTGTGGGTGTTCAAATAAGAAATGGTAAATCACTCTTTTTTTTTTTCTTTTTTTTTTTGTTTAACATAAACTGTTCATTGAAAGGAAGTTCAGAAACATGAATGCTAGCCATGAATTCATTATTATCAGATTATTCTCCTGTGCGTTCTGTTTATGGCACTGACAGCACTGCATCACGTCACTGTCCTTCTTAAGCAGCACCATATTATTATTATTGTTGTTATTATTATTACTTGGTGTATTTAATTGTAATGTTCATTACAGATTTTATGAGGTGTGGATTAAAGGTAAAAATCTCTGGAGCTGAGCTGCCAATAATAATGCTGTGGGTTTCAATTATAGAATAATTCTTCCAATTATTCTGCTTAATTTTAGGAAGTGAAGGTCAGAGGAATAAATTTCCTTTGTGTGAACAAACACTGGGGAAATTAGTGAGGATCTAACTATTATCATATGAGATGACAGTCCGTTCTGTCAATCTAGATACTTGCAGGTCATGGTGATGGCAGACCTCCACGGAGTTTTGTTAGCAGTGATGCTAGTAGTGAGATGTTTTAAGGGAGTCCTTGAAAATGCTCCCTGTGACGTTGCCCTGCAGGATCCACAGGCTTTGCTGTGAGCACAGACAGGTTAACACTGAGTATTTAGGTGAACTTTTTTTTTTTTAGTAGAGTGGGAAGGACTGAAGAAGTGAATGTTACAGATGTGTGGAAACTCCTACAGCTCCTTTGCTGTCTCCTGTGTAAGGTTGCATCAGTAGTCAGTCAGCTCTCTGCCCAGTTTTACTCATCCTTGATTTAAGAATTAAGATATTTTCCTGCTAGAAAAGATGGGGAGGGTTGGTTGATGCTTTTAGATTTTCAAGAGCCTCTGAGGAATGGCTGCAATATATGAATAGCACAAAACATTACTAAATTTTAGGATTTTAATCACAAGGTCCTGGGACGTGACTTCTCTGGGTATTTAGTGATCTTCCTATGCCTCTGCTTCACTTGAACATTAAAAAATCCTGTAGACGTTGTACTTGCTACTTGTAATTTCCATAGCCATTAATCATGTAAATAAAATGTGTAGAGTGCAGTGATGTCAGGAGACTCTTCAGGTGCTCTCTTCAGATACTATCGTTCAACTCCTCAGGAACTAGAGGCTGTCGTGGGGTACCATTGTCTGAGCCTGGAGCTTGGGGTGCCCTTGGAAACCTTTGAAATACAAGTTGGCAGGACCTGAGCAGCCCGATCTGACTTTGAAGCTAGCTTTGATTTGTGCAGGGGTTTGACCTAGATGACCTCCAGAAGTCCTTTCCAATCTAATTCCTTTTATAATCACAGAATCACAGAATGGTTAGGGTTGGAAGGGACCTCAAAGACCATGTAGTTCCAACCCCCTGGGCAGGGACACCCTCCACTAGACCAGCTTACCCAAAGCCCCATCCAACCTGGCCTTGAACACGGTCAGAGAGGGCACATCCACAGCTTCTCTGGGCAACCTGTTCCAGTGCCTCACCACCCTCACAGGGAAGATTTTTTTTTTTTCTCACATCTAGTCTAAATTTACCCTACTTCAGTTTAAAGCCATTACCCCTTGTCCTATAATCCTATGACTTGGCCTAAACCGTGCTTTCCCCCGCTCCTCCCTGCCTTCCATTCAGTCTTCTTATATATTTCTTTCCCTATTTCCGTTACTGACAAAAGTATACACATCAGAATGAACAGACTGTAACTGAAAGTGTAACTCTCCATTGTCTCAACTAGTTTTGCTATGACTGCTGTCTCAGCGTTGTGGACATGTATACCGAGATGTTTGTAATGGCTAATGGAATACAGCGGAGTGAAAATACATGATGTTATATAAAGACTGATACTTGGGAACATGAGGAAGGGTAACAAAAGATACAAGGCATCTACTTTTTTGGAAGAAAAACTGTAGTGGAGAACTGTCAAGAGGAGACCTTTGGGTGGGAAATGAAGAACACTTTTATTCCTGTGTATAAATAGAATTCAGAGCTCCCAGACACAGTGAAATAAAAAAGCAAAGAGATTTGTCACTTGGATGTAAAGGAAACGTGGGAGATTTATGTTCCTACACTAAAAAAATCTCATATATAAGCCAGCGAACCATTTCAGTTTTGTCAAATGAGACAGGAATAATTATTCATTCTGGGTGATGTTCTATAAAGGAATGTGCTTATTCAAACTAGATGCATCTGATAGAAAATGAAAAGCTTTGCCTTTTTTGTCTTTATAAAAATGTGTTTCCTTTCTTTGTGTTGACATTTAAAAGGAAGGGAAAAAAATCAGTAATGATTATCCTAACCCTCCCCAAACCAAAAACCTCCCTCTGCAGAGAAGAAAACAAAAAAAAATTGTTCCAATTTATTTTTAAAAATAAAGAAACCCCAGGCAATATAAATTGTAAGTGAAACTTCACTATAGAGTTATATGATGAAATTATTTGGGGTATGGCTTGGATCACCAACAAATTGGGGTGGAGATCTTCAGCTTTGGGAAGCATTACTTTAATTTTCTTTGAAATTATTCAAATGCGAATCCATTTACACATATCTCAGATGGGGAAAACATCTTATCAGAATCTTATGCAAGATGGACTGTGTCCCAGAAGGAGAGATGATGGCTGGATACTAACAGGTGCTCTAAAGTAACTGCAGGTGGGGCCAGGACTGGAGTCCAAACAACCTAGTGAGAACGTAGAAGGGAATTTTTAAAATTCAAGACTGCTGATTTATCTTTTTTTTTTTTTTTCAGAAATTTTAAGGAAACATTGCCAACCCTTAGGTTTTTCTTGTTAGTCATGCTCATTTGACATCTCCTACAGTGTTTGTTGGACTGGAAAGGCTGCTCTTGACAAACTTAAGCATAGGACCATACTAGTCTATCTGGGAAAGGAACTATGTGCTTAGGGGTTCTTCTGTTGCTATCAGACCCTCTACATTTTCATACTGCTAAAGCATAGTTTTCATACTTTTAGGGTCTTTACACAACTGTTTTGTGATTGTGTATGGAGAGCCAGTTCTAACTGGCTTTCCTAGCAAATGATCTGGATAGTTCATTATGATTTTGTCATGTAACAGTTGTTACAGCTGAGATTGCTCTTCACCAAAAAACTGTATTTTATTCCTTCTGCTTACAGAAGTATGAGTATGTGAAAATGGGTTTTTTTCAAGTTTTCATGGAAGTGATTCTTTTATGTACTTCTTTCCTCATTGAGGTGACGACATACACTATGTATGCAAGCAGAGATTGGCTGTTACTGTGCATCATCAGGGCATTCCATAGTGGTGTAAATACTGCTTATCTCTCATGACACTGGCTGAGTTCAGATTGCATTTCTTTTTTCTGTACTACTTGAGTGTGGGCCTTGCTGTGCATGAATCAGAAAATAAATAGCCCTGAAACTATTCATAAATGGACGACATCAAATGTGTTGGTAATAACAGTATTTACTATGTAATGTGTATTATAGCGTCCTTATGATGTGTGAGGTTAGCTGTGCTTTAGTGTGTTCCNATATATGAGAAACCATAATGAGATTAGTTGGTAATTAGGTTGAAAGAGTGAACATGTTAATTTTGAAAGACCTAGAGCTTCCCACAATCACAGGAAACCTTAAGGAGAACCCTTTTAGTGATCCCTGTGATCTAGGGAAAGGAAAGAAGAGAAGGGGGGGTGTAAATATCTGAGAGGGACCAGTAAGCATCTCTTACTGGATCCTCTAAATAAATCCCATCATGTCTGTAGAAATAATTTTATCAACTAGTTCCAATGTGTTTTCTGACAGGATGTGTCTGAAAAGTGGAAATGCTCTTCTATACTTTTAGAAAAAGTCTTGCTGAATTTATGTTAAGATATAATCTTTTATAAATAACAGTGGCATGCTTGTAATACTGTATTTCTCAAACTAATTTAGTGCTTTTTCTTAGTAATAACTTTGAGCAATTTTAAAAAAGTATTGAAGTTTCTTAATGTAGTGAAATACAAGATGAAAACATACAACATGATACTTTGACTATTAGCACCTTTGAAACTCCATAATAAATGTGTAACAGGACCGTAGCTATAGTTCAGAGTCGAAGCTCACTTTAATATTCCAGTGATACCTCAAAAGAAAAGTAGAAAATTTTGTATATAAAACATTACATCAACTGTATTTTACTTGTATGGATAGAACTTTTTACTTAGGAGGGGCGAGAGTTGTGCAGGTAATATGTGAAGAACATTTATGAAATGCCTTTTTCTGTCTTATGCTTCTCTTGAAAAGTCATTTGCTGTCATCTTCATGGCTGTTGTGATCACTGTTATAGAAAGTATTTCAACATTCTCACTCTTCAAAGTGTTTCCATGAATCTGACAGTTGGTACCCAAATAAAGCCATTACCTAAAGCAGCAGCAGAGAATGTGCTGCTATTATTACTTTTGAAGAGAAGACTTATTTTTAAATTCTGCTCAGCCTGCTATTATCTGCCTGCTGTTTTTACCTTGTTATTAAAATATCACAACAGAGATCAAGTTCATTTGTGATAAGGAACATGCCATCTGTATGTAATTCCATTGCTTAAAAGTACAGTATGGTACTAGTCAGGTGGAAGAAAAAAAATCCATCTTGCTAAGAACTTATTCAGCTTGTATAAAGACCAGGCAGCGCTTAAATATTCATAGTTTTTCTTTTTGGTTTCATTGAGATTGAATGGAAATGCAACGATTTGGTTCAAGTTTTCAGGTGTATGTGAAATATACGTAACAGAAGTGGCTTAGGAAGGTATCCCACCCTAAACACGGGGCAGAGGGGTTTGATTAGCTCTCACAACATGAGGCAGCTAAAGGCAGCTCTAGTTGATGCTAACAGTGACAGCCCCATCAGAGCTTTTTGAGGCACATGGAGTGAGATGATCTTCTGTCCTGTATATGTTTCTGCAGTATGAAAAAGGGACAGTATAAAAGTCCATGGCTTTGTTCCGTTTCCATGCTAGTCTCTTGTGTTATACAGATTCGTGTTTTACTGAGCTCCGGCAAAATATGTGAAAGTTATCTAGGTTGCCATTTTATAACCCAGGAATCATAAAATCATAGAATTGTTTAAGTTGAAAAAGACCTTTTAAGATCAAGTCCAACCATTAACCCAGCACTGCTAAGTCTACCACTAAACCATGTCCTGAAGCACCACATCTACTCGTCTTTTAAATACTTCGAGGGATGGTGACCCCACTACTTTCCTGGGCAGCCTGTTCCAATGACTGACAACCCTTTCGGTGGAGGAATTTTTCCTAATATCCAATCTAAACATCCCCCGGTGCAACTTGAGGCCATTTCCCCTTGTCCTATCACATTTCCTTGGAAAAAGAGACCAGCATCCACCTGGCTACCTTCAGGTAGTTGCAGAGAGCGATAAGGTCTCCCCTCAGCCTCCTTTTCTCCAGGCTAAACAACCCCTGGTCTTTTAGTTGCTCCTCGTTAAGACTTGTGCTCGAGACCCTNATTCCTGATACAGGCCAGGGTGCTGTTGGCCTCCTTGACCACCTGGGCACACTGCTGGCTCATGTTCACCTGGCTGTTGACCAATATCCCCAGATCCTTTTCCACCAGGCAGCTTTCCAGCCACTCTGCCCCAAGCCTGTAGCATTGCCTGGGGTTGTTGTGACCCAAGTGCAGGACCCGGCACTTGGCCTTGTGGAACCTCCTACAGTTGGCCTTGGCCCATTGATCCAGCCTGTCCAGATCCCTCTGCAGAGCCTTCCTGCCCTTAAGCAGATCAACACTCCTGCCCAACTTAGTGGTGTCTGCAAACTGCCTGAGGGTGCACTCAATCATCTTGTCCAGATCGTTGATGAAGATATTAAAGAGAACTGGCCCCAGTACTGAACCCTGGGGAACACCACTTGTGACCACCTGCCAACTGTATTTAACTACATTCAACCCAACTCTCTGGGCCCAGCCATCCAGACATGTTTTTACCTAGCGAAATGACTATATTCTTCAGAATGGGGTGTGGATGTGAGAGAGGGTAAGAGATAAGGAGGGAGGTGAAACTGTAATTCCCCAATATTCTTGAAAGTGATATAGGAATAGCTGTGGTAATGTAAGCAAAGCAATGTAATAATTCATCTTCTTTGCCACTGGATATTACACTAATTTATTTTCTTTGCTTGTCAGCAGTAATGCAAAATCATAGAAACTTGATTGAGGTACTTCAGACCTGTTTAACACCTTTTTTAGGAGTGAAGTGGGAGTATTTTGTTTTTAACAGAAAATATAGAAGATGTACAAATAATGGCTGAAGCATGGTTGTCTTAGTCTTCAAAAATCCATTCATGTGGGGGGAAATGAACATCTGTCAGCCAAATATTCCTTCATCCTCCCTTGTAGCATGGGTATGCCTAAAAGTCCCAGTGAACTGGGACAAATGTGAATGTTATTGTGGTAGAAAAACTTTAATCCAGCTCCTTGTGACATCTGTGGAAAGAGTCCAACCAACTTTCCTAGGAATTAGAAAGTGGATGAAAAATGTGGTCCATGCTATTGCGTTTTCCTTTTCAAACTTAACTGAGACTGATTAAGCATTTCTGTGCTCCAGTTTTCTTCAGAGAGCAGAAACTTTTGTCACCCTCCTTCCTTCTTCTGCCTACAGAAAATCTGGGTTTGCTGGTGTCTTGCTTGTTGATTTTATTTTTTTTTTTCTTATTACAAGTATGATGATACAACATATACCCGCCTTGTTAGAGCGGTGATTGTGTCCTCTGTTCAGATGAAATGGCCTTATTTGAGTTATCATGCAGGAGAAAATGCTCATGTAAATTGTATTTCTCTCTAAATACCTTATTCCAGTGGTTTAAGACTAGATTGGGAACTGTCAGTTGTAACTTTGCTGAAAAAGTGCATAACTATTCATTCCACGGGATAACAGAAATGTAGCTAAGAGAAGGACTGCAGATAAGGTTTACTGTCTGAAAACACATTTTGTGCATGCAGGTAATAAAGCTAGGAACAAATAAAAGAATGTATTGTCGAGAATGTGGCACTTCGCACAGTGGATACAAAAAATATTAGCTTTCTAGTTGAGCAAGGCGCACCTGAAAGCATTGTGGACTGCTGGCTGGACATTTATTTCAAGTACATGTCTATGTTGCTTTACATAGATTCAACAAATCACAGCTTGGTGTAGGGATTGGAAGTAAACTCTATAGATCATCTAGTCCAACCCCTCTGCTAGAGCAGGATCACCCAGCACAGATTGCACAGGATCACATCCAGGCGGGTTTTGAATATCTCCAGGGAAGGAGACTCCACAACCTCTCTGGGCAGCCTGTGCCAGTGCTCTGTCACCCTCAGAGTAAATAAGTTTTCCTTCATATTCAGATGGAACTTCCTGTGTTCCAGTTTGTGCCCATTGCCCCTTGTCCTGTCGCTGGGCACCACTGAGAAGAGTCTGGTCCCATCCTCTAGACACCCATCCTTTCGATATTTATAAGCATTGATCAGATCCCCTGTCAGTCTTCTCTTCTCCAGGCTAAACAGATCCAGCTCTCTCAGCCTTTCCTCATACGAGAGATGGTCCAGCTCCCTAATCATTTTGGCAGCTCTCCACTGGACTCTCTCCAGTAGTTCCCTGTCTTTCTTGAACTGGGAAGCCCAGAACTGGACACAATATTCCAGCTGTGGTCTCACCAGGGCAGAGTAAAGGGAGAAGATAACCTCCCTCAACATGCTGACCACACTCTTCTTGATGCACCCCGGGATACCATTGGCCTTCTTGGTCATTAGGGCACACTGCTGGCTCAAAATGCAGAGATTTAACATCTCTGAAATGAGGGTTGAGGTGGAGCAGGTTGAATGCTTGTAGGTATTGTGTTGGATATAGCCTGGGCAATCTTGATCTGGTTCGTCAGCAAGCTGTTGAGCTATTCCCAGATATCATTGTCCAATGAGGCAGGAAGGGAGTATGTAAGTCAGAAGAATGTACTTGTTCTTCTTGGCCTTACATTCTCTTGTTGTGAATAGTACGTTCCTGGAGAGAGCAGTGAGGATGAAAGGGAGGGTACAAGGGGCCTTTTCTCCTGCTGTCATTTGTAGACTAGTGCCAGGCAGGTGGCTGTAGAAAGCTCTCAGCCTTAGAATTAGAAACATCTGGCATCATTGCTAGTACTTGTATTTGTTGTGCAGAGAATAGGCATATTTCTGTGAGACCTTCTAGTTCATCAGATTCCCAGCCTGTGCTGGCCGAGAGCACTGAGCCTTATCATCCCCCGGGCAACATCCTAGTTGGCGCACAGTATGAACCTGAACCATAGCAGGCTGCTTCTGTTGTCAGAGATAAAATTAGATGGTTTTACAGGCTGTATGTGATCTCATTCACCTGCAAGACACCGAGCTATTTGCAGGCATCATACCTGGAAAGAACTGGGAGAGGGGGGCCGTACCTCCACCAGGTGAAGGTAACACCCTTTCCTGACCTCTGTTCCCCGCTTTTAAATCACTGCTGAACAGACATATTTTCCCTCCTCATCCATTATAAATTAATGGTGCAGACAACACCAAATTTCACAAAAGGATTTAGTGAATATTGCTGGGCAACTCTGTGAAGATGACTGCTTGGAAGTTCTTGTTCTACTTAGGGGCATTTAGTAAGCCTTTCCCTTATTTATTTATTTTTATGACATGGATATTTGGTTTTGGCTTTAAGGAAAAGTTGCAATCCAGAACACATAGTATTATCAGGTGTTAGGTCATTGAGTTACCGCGAACACGGCATCATATTTGACTTAGAAAAATATGGGGAGTGGGAGAGCAGCTGTGAGAAGATCAGTCCTGGGAAATGACTGATCGTGATTAATTTACTTTCATGCATTGAGTAGCAAGTGTTCCTATCATCTGGAGACCAGGGTGCATTAGGAACAAATGATAAATATAAAGTGACAGAACAAAATGATCTAATAGGGCCTGACAACAGGTATGTTAAACAACCTTTGCTGTAAAGATTTTGCTTCTGTTATCTGACTTCACTTCCAAATGTATAGATAAAACAGAGTGGTGAACTTGAAAGCGACAGTTCTAACTTCCTCTTCAAGTGTGTCACTCTCATGAGATTTACGGAAGGTCAGCAAAGACAGAGTGGGAGAAGTAAATAATAGACATTTCCCTTGAATTTGGGAAAGGGAGCCTTCTTGTCTCAAGCTTTGTGGGCAGCTCCACCAAATGGATTTCCCTTTTTCTGTTTGATGGCCTTGCTCTTTGAAGGGTTTTGTCAAGGTCTTCCCTAGCTTTCTCCAAGCAGTTTCACAGCAGGTTTGGATGCTCTTTAAGGCTTGGCTAGTTATCCCTGGAGCTATTGATTAGATGTTGGATTTTACCCTAACTTAAAGCACAAAAGCACCCACTTCATAGTTTTGAAATATGTTGTATCACTTTGTTCTCCAGTATGTTTATTTTCCTGTTAATCTCAAAATGTCTGACAAGTTCTGCTATAGTTCATGTGATGTGGGGAGGCGGAGGGGTGGCAGAATCCGATGTCTATGAACAAAGCTATAGGATAGCTCTTCAGGCACGCAAAGCATCATGCAAAATGTGAGAATACGGGGGTAGCTTAGCTATGGGATATGTCAGCTGAAGGCATGGCTCCCCAGCTGCTGAAAGGCAGAGGCCAGTATCGCCTGCAGTGTGAAAACGCTTGCCATAGCTTTGCAAAGTATTCAGATTCGTCTCCTGTGGGGAGAATTTTGTGGCAGTCTGTTTCAAGGTCACTTAAGATGAGGTGAAATAGTAAAACCTTCTGTTTTCAAAGGAGTACTGGGAGAGGCTGGTAATGTTGGACAACATAGCCAGATGTAACTGCGGGTGCTCTGTATTGATTGTCCTGAAGAGCTTATGTTGTTCTCATGTGTGTACAAATATGTGGCTTTTTTCCTTTCCCAATAAGACTGTGATGTTATCTTTGCATACAAGATCACGTTAACCTGATTATAATGCTACTAACTGCAGCACTTTTCTTGATAATTATGGGAATGAGGATGACTTGATCTTTAAGACCATATAGTGGCACTACAAGAATCTATTTAAAATGACTCATGTCCTACTTATCAGAAAGCATGTAGATTGATGGGATTTAGACATTTTTTCATGCTATATAAATTCATAGGCTATATAAATTAGACAATTTTCATGCTCTACTTTGTCTTGTACATAGAACTCACCTGTATTTAAGTGGAATGTAACCTCTACTTAAAAACATTGAATAAAAACATTCAGAATTTGCAGGAAGAGTATTGAAGTTTGAGTAAGTGAAATCTGCAGTGTTTGTAGATGGCCTTACCCAAAGTAAACAAAGATTTCATTAGCAATTTTTATTTTCAGATTTGACTTCTGCCTCAAATTCTGTTTGAACTGAGACTTTAGAGATTTCTTAAACACAGTACTTTGAATGACTTTCAAAAAGTTAAACTGGTGAGAAACTAGCCGAAACCTAAATGCTTACATTCACCCCTTCTACTTTTTTAACCAAATTTCTCCTACCATATAAAAAGTGATCATGGCCCAATGTAGGTTGTTTGTTTATTTGTTTGTTTTTAAAATTAAGATAAGCTTCATTTTCCTTCCATTCTCTTTATTATATATTTTCAAAAACATGTACAAACATGCTTATTTATAATATATTGGGGCTGGGGGGAAGGAAATTAATAGGATAACCTTTCACCCACTTGCAGCTTGCTTGGACTCCTTTTATTTAAAAGTGGGAAAGCAAAGGTCTTTTTCCAGGCTAAATCAAACTGCATGCATAATGCCTGTTTACTCTGAAACCGCTTTCCATATGTGCTTAGGTCCCAAGTAGTTCTTACCAATCATGCAACATTTGGATAAACATATTTCAGGGATTTTAGGGATTTCCCTGAACACTGAGGTAGGCAGGTTAGATACCACAGGAGATTCTGGTTTTGATGATGAAGCCAACTTAAGAAGTGCCTGCTTGCCCCGGACCAGTCCTACACAGAAATTTGCCATTTGTTCGCTGGTGTGGTCAGAGTGTTTGTGGAGCTACACTGTAAATGAGCTCAGTGGGGAAAAAAAGCCAAGTTAAAAGCGGCACAGAAGGAAGAGGATTTCCCCATTTTCGTACATTTGAACGCAGTTACATCAGTTTAACAAAGCTCATCAGCTTAAGTAACTGGGATGGAAGTGTCTCCGTTCATAGCAGTGTGCATTGATTTTGATTTTAATGTCAGTGGAAGTACATGGTAAAACTGTCATATGTAGTTCCATAAAATCAGCTGGGTTTAATGAGCTGCTGTGTTAATTTAAAACATATTCACCATGACAAAGACATGCCATGTAATTGTTGAATCTCCTTTGTGTTTCTTATAATTGAATATTCAATTATAATTTTAAATGATAATATAATTAGCATAATTTATTTGAGAAATCCACATTACTATACTTAATTACATTATTTCTAACAATACTGCACATTAAAGATATTCTGATAAGGGTTCACATGCTTCTATTCCTTGGTGCTTGCCCTCTAGACATCTGATAGTAATCCTTACATTTCTGAGGAAAAAAACCCTATCATTTACACATTGTAGAAACGCATGTAGTCTGGCAAATCAATCCCATTAACCTCTCTTACTCCAGTGGTTTTGGTTATTCATAGCTTTTTGCAGGAAACTGTAAAAGCATAAAACTAACACTAATGCAGGTTTAAATCCTTGCAATCTGTTCTGCTTTCAGGATGTTTGTATCACTGCAGATGTTCTGAAAGAATGTAATCCAAGTATGGCGCATATTGGATTGTTCCTTTTTAAAGACTCATCTTTGAAGTATTATCTGGTTGGTGGTATAAAAGTCTGGTTGAGCCGGATGTCACAAACCTGAAAATGAACCGGAGTCGTCCTACAGCCATGCCTGTTTATATCTTGTGTAAACTGGAACTCTTTCGGGTATAAAAATGCTGGTGACAGAATTTTTGAGGGAGCTGAGGATATGTCAGTTCTCATTCACAAAGGAATCGTCTGTGGAGGAGCTGGAGTGGAAAAGACGGCTCTCACGCGCCGGCTCTGTCTTGACCAGGGTCATGTCGGGAGCGTGCAGCTTGACACAACTCCCCATGGCCTCCAGCTTGTGTAGGCAAAGATGCTACCCTGTGAACTGTTTGCCCAGACGTGGGATCTGGCACGTGAATGCCCTTGGTGTCACCCACCCATGGCTCCCATCCTATCGGTGGAGAGTCTTTGCTGTCTGATTCAAGCCATTGGTGCCAGGGAAGTGGACAAAGCTCTTCTGTCTCTATGAAGGCTATCTATGTATAAAATCTTCTTTACAATTAAATAAAGAAATGCTTCTTTGTCTGATTTAACTGTTCTCTGTGTTCTCTTTGCATCTTTTTTCTGTTTTTCATTCAAACAGAAGCTATATTTAGGGAGAAATATCAGTGAAATCTAAAGGAACCCATCGAGTTGTCTTAGGAGTTTAATAGACTTGGCTGTGGTAGGACTCAAACTGTCTGTGTTTGGTGACACTCGCGGTCTAATCCAAAATGTGGTTGTTTATGAAATAAAGATGGTTCTACCCTTACAGATAGTTGGTAATTTTAACTCTATGTGAGGGATTAAAACCTCCTCTCCTTTCTATACTTATACAGCCAGTAGGAAGGAAGCCTTATCCTATTTTGTGTGCTGCTACAGGCAGAGGTTCATCAGAACTCAATAGGGCGCTAGTATAGCTTGACTACACTACACGTGTGCATACAACCCATTGGAAAAAAATCTTTTATGCTTCTGGTTTGTGTATTTTGCTATGCTTTGTGATTGTCGTTGATTTTCTTTGTTACACCATACAAAGCAATGGCTCAAAGTACTCAGCTAAAGTCTGAGTATTAAACATGAATTGAACAGGAAAAAGAAAAAAGGCTTGAAATACATTTTGAGAAAATAAGATTAGAGGTAAAACAAGAAAAGAGCAAGGTTTATTGCACAGAAAAGGAATTGGTAATCCTATGTACTAGAGAGAATGAGGTGAAAAGTACAAAGGAAGAGGTAATGAGAGTGTGGAAAATGACTTGTTTAGGTAGGGAAAGATCCAGGTTGTATGCAGAGGTGGAAAATGAGGGATTAGAGGGTAAAATAAGCCAGTTACTGGATCAAATGTTGAGGAATCTGGTTCAGTACAAAGGGGTGAAAATCTAGGCTGCCTGGGAAAGGATTAGTATTGAAAAGTGATAATTGCAGTTGAAAAGGAAGACAATAAGGCTTGCACAAGACGGGAAGAGAAGGATAAAAATGAATGTGAAAAAGCAAAGTAAAAAACCAGGATTTAGTGAAGCAGAAATGGTGCCATGTAATGGAAGCCTTTCATTTAATCCAGGAGGGGATGATGATAACACAAATGAATAATCAATTTGGTTTCAGTTTTCTTCACATGGCGTGTGCCTCGGAATCTTTCCTGGAGGACAGAAGCAGGGA
Source organism: Psophia crepitans (assembly GCA_013399095.1). NCBI lineage: Eukaryota > Metazoa > Chordata > Aves > Gruiformes > Psophiidae > Psophia > Psophia crepitans. Next base: position 741,039 of record VWZZ01008017.1, on the reverse strand, counting down.
GGTCACGGCTGTGATTACATGAAATGGATTTGGAGCACTTACCATTTTCAGCTGCTGCCAGGTATGCTCCAAGCAGTAAACTTTCAAAACCACAATTGGAAGATGTGCGTACAAGCTTGGGGTTTGTTTGGATGAAAATGGATTTGGGATGCATCTCTCTCCCACTGCGTTTGCATCCTTAAATCTGTCAAGAGACCTCCCATTCTTCCCCAGAGATATGTGTGTGTTTATTTTTATATATATATTTGGATAGTGATAGGGAATTCTTATGTAGCCACTGTGAATTTTTTATTTTTCCCTGAAGTAGCAAATTCTTGTGCAAGAAAAAATTCTAGTTGCTAATAATAGCAGAGTTTGGAGCAATTTTGGCATTTTTTTTACATGGAATTCAGTGAACCAATAATGAACGGAGTTAGTCTAACACTAGTAAAATCTATTTAAATTCTCTGATTGGAGGATTTATCGTTGAGTAAATTATTCATGAGCTAATTTTCAGACATAGATTAATGCAAAATATATTCACACTTTATTTGAAGCAATATTGGAAAATTAATATATGATTGCAGTTAAGAATCTGAGAGAGAGTAAGCACTGTTCACAATGATTTTTACTTCCTACAATACCTAAGATACAAAAAAGAGTAAGTCAGATATAGTGATGTGAAATGGAAATGTCTGCACATGCTGCAGAGCTGTGCAATTCCAAGGGGAAAACCACTGAGTCCCTTTAGAAATATCCTGTAGCATTTTTACTCCAGTGTCCGAAGCTGCTGATGCTGTTGGCTGAACGCATCTGCTTCTTTGTGTATTCTGAGGATATGGGCAAGATAGCCCTAAGTTCCTAATAGCAAATACTCTTCTCATTTTGCTTCATGAAAAATGCTTTTGTTTCAGGAGAAGGATTTCCCAAAGAGTTTCTTAGATTTCTTTTCACTGCCTGAGGACTGAATTCTTAAGACTTGTGCATTTTATTTAAATTTTTCTCTTGTCAATAAAGCGAAGCATGGAAGGGAAATGAACCTCTGTGTCTATGTATCTTGGTTGGATCAAGGTTGGATACTTGTTCCAAAGGTCTGTGCTAGTCTGTCACAAGTTCTTCGTTTCAGTCCCAGATCAACCATGGTGGCCCATGTTATATGGACCATTATACAACAGAGCAAGCCAGACTAGACAGCCTGATCTGGCCTTTCCCTGCCTTGAATTATATGAATCTTGGTTAATATCTACCTGCCCAATGTGATACAGGGACCTGGCATAGGCTATTAATTTCAAATTATACATATTACGCAGTAGAAGGTGGTGGCCTTAATCTCTTAACAATTAGTTTATATTCACTAGAGAGATCTAACTGTAATTGCTCATGTTTTTAACTTTTGGCAATGGTATGGTAAAAGGCCAATGTACTAGCATTCCATAGAATGACACTCTTTCACATGAAGTAGAAAAAAACTGAATAGTTTGAGATGTAATGCTCCTAGTGTTTTTCCTGTAACCTTCTGCTGCAATTTAGACTTTCCACACTGCCATTTGATCAAAAACAACCAGTTCTTAAAGATGCCCAAAGAAAAGGATGCCTAGTGTGGTTTTTATTTCCCGAGAGACTACTACTTACAAGATCATTGTCTTATCTAAGAACTTTGTAAAACCATGGTGATTTAATAAATGCCTGTAAGTCACCTTTCAGTGCCTACCCATATAATATACCAAAGCATCAAATAATGAGCCGGGGAGGAAAAGCTACCTGGTGTGGAAAATCATGTTCAGCTTTGACATTTTAAGTCTGATTGCTAGACTGAAAAAGTATTTGAAATAACTCTTCAGGATTCTTGACATGTCACATTTGTAACCAATCTCCTTACTTTGTAGTGTAAATCTGAATTTTTTAAAAATAGTCTTTTTTTTTTTCCTGAAGGGTCACTTACTCACTTGGGATTGATTTCTGCTTCCTGAATAGGATATAATAGGCCTTTAATAGTCTTGTTGGGCATGCTTATTCAGAAATAAGTGTATTATTATCTCAGAAGTACTTTTTATGCTATTGTCAGAAAGGTGAAAGTTGTATTAAGGGTTACTTGAAATGAGGAGGTGAACAAGTTTTGTCTTTATCAAAACAAGATGTGAAACTTAAAGTATGTGCCAAGGAGCTGATTAGGAACAGCTAATGCTGTTTTGGTCAGCAGGACTGTAAAATTTCCATGCTCGCATGCACTTTGGACTAATCTTTTTCTTTTCCAAAACTCTAGTGAGTAGAATGTTGATGTTAGAGGAATTACCCACAAACCATTTAGTTTTCTTTGAACAGTTGTTAATGATATATTTTTCTGTTATGGAAGCTTCTCCACTTCCCTGGTCTGGAGATAAGACCCTTCAGGGTGATGTTGCCTTTGCCCATCTCGGCTCCAGAATGGGAGTGCAGTACAGAGCTCAGCAAGACAGGATGAGAGATAATGGCCTCAAGTCGTGCCAAGGGAGGTTTAGATTGGATATTAGGAAACATTTCCTCACTGAAAGGGTTGTCAGGCACTTGAACAGGCTGCCCAGGGAAGTCGTGGAGTCACCATCCCTGGAGGTATTTAAAACACTATATTTGGTGCTTTGGGACATGGTTTAGTGGTGGACTTGGGAGTGCTGGGCTAACGGTTGGACCTGATGATCTTAAAAGTCTTTTCCAGCCTAAAAGATTCTATGATTCTAATAGAGGTGACTGGATATTTACTCTCTTCGCTGCAAAAAATGTCTTGCACAGTCTCTGTATAAGTTGCCATGGACTTCAGCTGTCGAACATTACATTCAGGCTTACTTTGCCTCTTGGGATTGTTATATTTTTTGACTGTGGCATCATTCTTACTTTCACTACCAGATAGTTACAGAGCATTGTGAAAATTTGGGGGAAATTCCTGAGGCATTCAATAATCACTGACTGATCGGTGACAAATGAAATCATTACCTATTTTCTTTACCTATGTCAGGAAGAATTACAATGTCGGATGTGTAATAAAGGCATGTTACTCAACTCGGGATAAAATGGCTGTTTTCAGAATTAAAGATAATTCTGAAGAAATGTGAATGGCAGAACAAATATGGTCTGGATGCAGCTATATATAGTGAATAAGTTTCAACTTAATTTGTGACTTTAACTCACTGGACTGCATACCAACTTCAAATTTTAAAGCAATGCAGATGTTTCAGGGACACAAGATTCTATTTCTTAGGTTTCATATAAACTATGAAAGATCAATTAAGCAGAAAATCAATGAAAAAAAAGAGTTCTGTGATCAGTGTTTCTCAATGTGAGATATTCCTGCTGCACACTTGATTGCAAAATATTCAAAATTTGTGTGAGTTCTTGACGGAGAATTACAGTACAGTGCACTTCTGCATCTTGTGCGTGGAAGTAGTAATGGGCTGAACTACTTGCTGAGGTGACTGTGGTAACAAACAATTCACCCATGTAATTTTTACTGTTTGTGTTTTCAATTCAAATGTTAATACATACTTACTATTATTGCTAATATTTTCTTGTTCAATATTGCAAGAGAGATAATGCACATACATCTGTCACAGCATGGATGCCCACTGTTAAAATCCCACAAAAACAATTACTTATCAGAGAAATATCCCTAATATTTTAATTAACTGAATGATAGTCTATTATATCAAAGTTTGAAAGTAAATAAAAAGGAAAAAGAAAAGATTCAGTAGCCACTGGTTGTTATATCTCTGTAGAGTGGTGTACTGATGATCTGTCTTATCTTTGAATGGGAACTCTATTTAAATTCTATTATTAAGTGCACATGCAATCCAGACTTTCAGGGATGTAAAATTTGTTTGGCTTTCCTCGTTCTGCTTAGTTGTCTGTTTTTATTTAAAGCAAAACACCCTCCACCCACCACCAAACAAAATTCCACTACCACTACCATTTCAGCCTAGGACCACAGGTTCGTTAAAGCCCCCTTAATATATAAATCTGCATTCTAGTCCCTATTTCTACTGTTGAAGCGAGTAGAAAATACTGAAGGCTTAATCTGAGACCTTCTCTTTTCCCCTAAGCTACATGATAATAATACATTAGTACAATTGCTATGTGCTTTAGTTGAGAGTATAGCATTGCCTTTAAAAAGTTAAATTTCCAACTATATCACTGTGCTCCAGAAATACCTACAAGTGTTGTTAACATAAGATAAAGGTCACTGTTCCAGGCAAGTTTGTTCTGAAAAGTCTTTTTGTAAATATTTGAATTGGCAAGAACATGTGGCTGTCCTTTGGGCTTCAGTTCACGCTTAACGCTCTGACAGTTGACAATTCTACAGTAATATTTGCCTTTGGAGAATTTCATTGAGTATTTACTGGATGCTCCCTCCTTATTTACGTCGCTGCTTGAGAATCTCCGTTACTAACCGCGTAACGTGCTGACGAAAAATTGTAACATACCTTACTTTTCCATACTGGGTAACAGAACTCACTTTCCTGACCCACTTTCCCTCTTAGTGTAGAAAAGTCTGTTGAGGATCTGGATCAGGTTGGCAGGTGATCTGCCTGGGCTTTTCAGTGCCTTTGCAGAAGTAAGAGCAGGCGAGTTGGGGCAGGTCACAAAGCATGCGTTTGCCCATCCGGCACATCTGTTTTAAGCACAGAGACACACAAATGTATGCAGGTCAAATGCGTATCTTCAAGAATATTTGTTAATACATTTTTGTTTTACGAACAGCTGTAGCTACCAAGATGAAATACATCGGCAGAAATCAAAATTTTTTTTGTACTCTGTAATTCATAGTAGAAATGCTTACCTCTTTTCAGCTTTTTCGGGTTGAGGGTGTAGTATTTTCATATGTATAATTAATTTTCCCAATTATATTGCTTCTATTTCCTGTAACTAAATGTCAGGCTTCTTAAGAAAGCAATTTTAAACACTTAGAAAAAAAAAAGTAACAAACACAAATAGGAAATTAACAGATATTTCTGTCAGCATGTGATTAACTTGATTTACATGGAATTACAAATGTTTATGTAGCAAACATTTGGTCCACATGTTGTAAGTTAAACCCATGTGACTAAAACCTTTGTCTGCATTTTTGCTCTTGAACACAGTATGGTTACAGGTTCCAATGTGGTCAAAGTGAACAATCGTTCTTAGCTACTTTTTTTTGTGGCATTTGCCAGGCCAACCAAATATCCCTGAATATCCATTACTATAAGGTTATATTGTACTTTAAATCCTCACTGTAAGGAAATGATAAATCTCAGCTAGCACTGGGTATGCCTCAGTTAGCTTCGTAGCTTATATTGGGTTGAATGCCTATCTATTAGAAAAGTAAGTAAACAAAATGAGAAGGAGGGATTGTGTTTTGTTTTGTTCTTTTAAATAATAAACAACACAAAACCATCAAAAAACAAAAGAGTAGAACAAATGAACAACAAACCACCTAAAGGTAAGATTAGTTCTAGTTCGCATGTTATTAGTCTGCATGTGAATGTAAATTATCTGAAACACCTCTGTCTAGGGAGATGTTTTTATTAGGAATGAATGCTATTTTTCCCTTATTTCACACTCCCCCTCTTTTTCCCAATTTAAATTATTCAGATGTTGAATATCACAAGGATAGGTTCTTTTTTTTTTTTTAAAAAAAAAGTCCTTTCTGAATTTTTGTCCTTTCAGGTATTAATTCTGCACCATTTCAAAAGCCGGGATTTTCGTTACTGTTACAATTGCCAAGTCGCCACAGTAAGGTGTGACTTTACTGTGATCTCATTAATAGGATAGAAATTAGGACTCGACAGAGTGAATGAAATTAATTCTCGTTGGTGTTCCTCAGGACTACGGGGAAGCAGAGCGAATGGCTGCCTCCGCGTAGCTGGGGAGAAGAGGAAAATTCAGTTCCAGCAGGAGAGCACTTTAGGATGCTGCACAACGGGAGGAAAATTGCAGTCAAAGCTGGAAACCTAAATCTGGGTTTTATCATTGTGTCAGACAAACAAACAAGCAGGAGGTAAATAAACGACACGCAGAAAGGAGAGATTAAATGGGAGCGGATGTGGTGGCCAGAAGGCTCTTTGTGGGCTGCTGAAGGAAATAGAAACAGAGGGCTGAAGAGATGATTCCCCCACCGCCATTGCTCCTGTGCCTTGCCTGAAAGGCTTTCAGGGGGAAACATCATCTCTCTTTCTCTTCTCCTGCTGTCAGGCGTACTTCAGTAACAACCATTTTTATTTTGCCGTAGAAGTCCTTCAGGTAGCTGGTGGTGGTGCAGAGGGAAAGAAGCAGTTTTGCTGGTCATGTGCATTATCCTGTTGCTCATGCTCCCCGCACTGGGTGCAGCAGTCAGGCCTCTCCCCACCCCACGCATCTTCAGCACTTAGTTGTTCCTCAAAAGCTGTGTCTCCTAAAGCAGTAGCCAAAGGCTAGGGTTTGGCAAGCTGACATGGTGGACGTGCGGCAGAAGGTGAAGCAGGCTGCTTAGGTGGAGATCTGGGCAGGCAAGGACCTGTGACCTGTGGAGGGTTGCCTCAGGCAATGGCTGCCCCAGCAGGCTCTGGCTCTGCTGCCTTCCTTCCTCGCCCCACCAAGATCCCCGGGGATCAGGTATGGTGAGCCCAGGCTGCCCGGGTCACGCCTGGCTCAGCGTCACTGCCCTGGAGCATTTTCTGCCTCCATCTTGCCGGGTTTTGGTATAAATGTGACAGTTTGCAAATTTATAACGCCTTCATTAATGACAGTGTCTATCGTACATCTATACTATAATGTACAGTTCCTCCCCCCAGTAAATTATGGAGATGTTGTGTGGAGAGCTTTCGGGAGCGGCGGCTGTCCTCCCCGTCATCTCTGTGGTTTCCTCAGCAGTGTGTGCCAGTGGGACTGCCGGCGTGCAGGTAGCCGGGCTGCGCGTGATGGCGGCCGGAATGACTTTCTTCTTCGTCTTGCAACTATTTTTGTCTCATAACTTCACACTGCAATTTGAAGTAAAAAAGGTTAGTTGTGGCCTTATTATGTATAGGTCATGAATCCACATTGTGGACTCTGTCAGCTAACTTGTGCGCCTTATTTATCCAGATCAAATCCTATTTTTTATTTCTTTCTGAGTATTTAAAAGCTGAGGGTCATTTTTTGATGTTGACACATAAATATGTTGGTGCTGTTTGTCACATCCTGCTCTTGGCTGGAAACAATTGCAGGGAAATTTGAGGTAGTTATTCTGCCCAATCAAACATATATTTTATTATTTCAGGTTTTCATAGTGCCATTTCTGAGCTGTTGCATCTGTTTCAGACAGTGTGATAGCTAGGGAAACTATTTCCTCTCACTTAGCTCAGAATTAATTCACTGCATCTGAAACAGAGGGAATTCAGTAAAATTTGATATTTATTCTTGTTGCATGTGGACATATAAGGAAAGGAAATTAGCTGCTGTTCAGAGGTAGGGAAAGAGGAAAAGTAGCTCTTCCTAGTAACACACTGTGGTTCAAGGAACACGTTTCGTGGCTTACTTTGTTAAAATTACATGACTGAAGAAAAATATCTTTGAAAACTGAACACTTCGTTCCTTTATTTTAGATACCTCCCATATTACAAAGTACGAGAGCTGTTTTGTTAGGCTCTAGCTTTAGAAAATATTTTTTGAAACAATCCATGAGACCTTATGGACTTGTGTTTTAAATTTGGAATGGTCTTGAAGTTTGGTAAATGCAGCATTTCAGAGTAACTTATCTGTTCATGTCAAGTTTATTTTGGGGGCTATGGCTGTATTTTAAAAAAGAAGCTGTGAGGTCATAAGACTTGTATGAAATAGGCCATTGATGGAAAAAGTGATGAAGCAGCTTTCATGTAGGCAGTGTCGGGAGTGGATTTTGGCACAGAAGCAGCACCCACAGCAACTGTGAAGATCAGCATGCCTTCCATTTTGCTGTCTTGGAGCACTGCTTGGTAAGGAAATATCAGCTGGCAGTAATCAGATACTGGCAGTTCTAAGATTCATGGATTTTTGGTACTGAAAGCTTAAAAAGTATATAGCTTTAGTTCCTTCCTTCCATAAAAATGAATCTTATCAGAAGTGGTTAAATTGTATATTCTCACATGTTCTTTTTTCTCTGTCTGTTAGCAGTAGAAATATTTCATTGATTTGTTGAATCCAGTCTGACAACAGCAGAATATGATTGTGAGAGAGTCACACAGTAGTCTAGCACTAGTGTCAGTCATGTGAGTAGTGACTGGTGAAAGGACATCAGAACATCATCTAAAGACTCTGCATTCATATTTTAAGAGGTGTACTGGCTTGTGTTGAGCACTGTCGGGTTGCAGTGTAGATGAATGGCTGTTATTTGAAACACAGGACTATGCTTAAGTACTCCAATGTTGGGCTACTTAAGAAAAAAAAAAAGAGGAAAAGAAAAAAAAAGGAAAAGAAAAGTAAGAGCTCCAGAGAACTGTTTTAAGATTCTCTTTGCTTGCCTTTGTACAAATTTTTTGAATTTAAATTTTATTAGTAATTTAACGTTTTCCCCTTGCCTGACCTTTCTTCCTGGGTCTCTCCATCTGCTTTGGTTAATGTGATAGCTGTTTTCTCCTGTCTTTTACTTCTCCCAAAAAGCCTTGGTGGGGTTAAGTCTGTACTTGCCAAAATCAATCTGTATGATTTACTTGGTTGTTCTATTTTTAGGTCGCTTCCTGCTCCGTGGGAGATGCAACAAGCAGAACCCTCATTTCTATGCAGAATCATAAATTCTGTAGCATTTCCAGTGCATATGCTGCAAGTCAGGCAGAACAGGGAATTGTACCTTTGCCTGCTAGATCCAAACTGAAAGTTAGGCTCAGCAGGACACAGACATATGCTTTCCTTATTTCCCCTGGCCACATTTGGACAAAGGTGTTGGATGAATATAACCTACTTCGGACTCAGAGAAGTGTGGAGACTTAGTGTCTTCTGAGCACTTTACTCAGAACTGCGACTACCAAGAACTGATGTGTTAGTTTTTGGGTCCTGAGACGGGTAGAGATTATCAGTATGTGGAAGGCCTTGCAAATTTTTACAGGGGAAGACTGAAATGCCCTGGAGACCTTGAGCAGTGACAGGGCAGGATTTACACAAAAACTCTGACAAAGGGTTAAGTGTGATTAGGTGTTTGTAAGTCTCTGCAAATCTGGGTCTACTTGTAAATGGATGTCTTAAATAGCATGTGGTGATGAATAGGAGCATGGATAAGATTCCCATGCATTGAGTGGACTTATCCATGACTTACTGAATATTGTTAAATCAAATCATGGTCTTGGCTAGCGTTTTGTGGCAGTACCACCAAATAAATATACAATAATAACTCTCAACCAAAGGCGCATTGTGCTAGATGCTTTCCGGACCACAGGAGAAAGTGATCTCCTAGACTGATGCAGAGACATTCTGGTGATTCCAGTAGGAGCCATTTCTCGACAATGCCATTGAGAATTGCAGACGTACCGCTCCTTTGAATCAAGCTGCATAAATATAGTTACAACTTGCATCAATGGGAACTGCTCGTGCCCACACACCTGTAAAACTGTTGGACAACAAATTATTTTTTTGTTTGTGCTGTGGCTAATAAAATGAGTATTTGCCTAAGCTTCCAAACTATTCATCAGTCTTGAATCTCTGAACTATAGGAAGAAGTTTTGAAAGGATCTAAATAATTAGGAAACTAATACTCATTGTTGTGAAACATCCTTCACATCTGAAGCCATTCACAAATTTGGGCAGTTGTTTGATCTGTTGGAGAGCTGGGTCTAGTTTTCTCAGTCAGCGTTGTCCGTAGGGAATAATGTGGTGTGTAATTCAGATCCTGAATTCTGAAATGAGATTGTGGTTCTCAATTACCATACAACTTACTGTGAAGAGAATCCCTGGAAGCTTGTAAATGACCATAGAAAAGTACGCTACGTAGGTTTATATTTCAAGCAGTCATGAAAATGTTGTCCGAGTATCAGATGGCATGAATTCACAACTGAAGGCACATGTTTTTATGGTGTCACTGCACCTTGGTCATACCCAGGCAAGTCTTCTGTACTTATGATTATGTCTCTTTTGTATCTTTTCCATTATTAACAATCCAGCCTCCCTAGGTAATGATAATTTGAAAGAGGATTTGTTTTTTCCTGGTATTGTAGTGATAAAGCTCTTTTTGGCACCCACCTACACTGTTTTTAGGTCTCTGCCTGCTTCTCTTCCATACAGGTAACCAAAACTAGAATAAGAGTACTGCTTGCTAGAAGCAGATATTTATTCTGTGCTTTCTTGAAAAAATAAGGTTGGTTTAGTGCACGATGTGATATTCTGTCTATGACTAATCTATAAAGCACATTCAGAGAGAATCAGCAATGTTTCAGAGAGCTTTTTTCCTGTTTTATTTTTGATTGATTATTTCATTTGGAAGATAGCTCTGTATTAAGTTATGTGCAGTTTGTTTTCTGACTGTGCTGCTTCATGATCCTGTTCCAGTTTAGCATCTGATTTGAAAGAAGAGCTGTATTTTCCTCAGTCGTGCTGTGTTAGTTCAAGCAACTGTTTAAAGAAGCAGTTCCATAGCAGAGAAAGGATGGGGCTTTTTGTGGGAAGGGTGTATGAGCAAACCTGAAGTTATCAGCAATAATAGTTATGATCAATTTTTGTGCCTGCTAAAATGACAGAGGTTAGATAAGCATTGGATTCTGCCACAAATTGAGGCTTTGCAGAGAGGCTTGGTAACGCGTGCGTGTGTGTGTGTGTCTATCATAGTATTTGATACACGTCAGCCTCCTGCATAATCTTTGCCTTGAATAAATAGGGCACTTCAAAATGTGCCGGAGAGAATAGGCACTCTGCACACAGGCAGAGTGATGGACTTGATGATTTATTAGCCTCTTTCTATTGCTGGTTTTACTAGGCTATGATTTGCCCTATATGTACATAGCTTTACTGTCAAAATAAGCCACTGTAATATGCAGGCCCAAGAGAAATTATTTACAAGAGAAGGAATCCTTTTATATCTATCTGTGTTTCAACAGATATCGTTATAAAATACTGGTTTTGCAACTTTTTTTGTTTTCCAGCTACTAGAATGTATTTGCATTTTTTTGAAATATTTTCTTCCCCTTTTGAACAATAATTCTGCTTTTAAATTTCCATTGTTATAATTCACACGCAATTAAAATTGAGTGACTTAATAATACCGCTGTACCAAAGCTGTTTATCTTCCTTCCTCCATGAAAAGAGACTTTCAAACTAGATTGAAACTGTTTTCTTACATATAACAATACTTCCAGGTCACTTTAACACATGCTTATCTTAAAACAGGTTTCTGTTTGAAGATGTCACGATGCTTCCGTTCGATGAAACAGTGTTTTGTAGGCTACAAAGTCTACTGAAAATTGTTTGCTTAAGGCCTTTTTCACTCTACAAGTCATGTTCCTTTTTGCAAGCCTCTTTGCAGATCAATTCATTCAAGGGACACAGTAACAAACCTCCAGCTCCTAATTATAGTTCTCTCAGCCAAAGGGTGATTTTTGAGAAGAGTAGGATGCAAGTGATGTACCCTGTTGTGCACAGAGCCACCATCATGAGCTTCTATGTTTGTGCAGTTGTAGTGTTTTGAATATTTGTGTGTCTGTACATATCTGCATGTCGAAACAGATCAGCTGTATTTAAAAAAAAAAACAAAACAAAACCCAGAAAATACAGGGCTGCAACATGAATCATATTTTATGGATGAAGTTCATTTGCATTAGGGTTAATTTTTGTTCATTTACCTACAATTATCATTGCAATTTCCTGAAAATTACAGTTTAGTCAAGAGGGACTTCAGAATGAATAATAAAGGGACGAATGAATGCAGGATGTATGTTGCAGTTCCAGCCATCTGCTATATGTTTATCCTGGGAGTTTCTACTCCAATTGAATCAGTACTGGCAACTCCGTGATCCCATACGGTCTCCGACTACAGAAGCACAGAGGGAAATTCTGCGTTTACATATACCTGTGCTTTTTGGGGTTAAGTAGCTTTGGTTTGTGTCAAGTGGTATACCAGCCTGAACTCTGAGCTTACCCTGTGTGCATTGTGCCTGTCTTTTAGTGTGAGCATTTTTTATTTTTCATTTTAAACGGGCTTTTCAAATTTCAGTGGTGATTCACCTCTTTGGTAAGGTTTGACAGTGGGCCACTGTGCCCTTTCAGAAAAAGAAATCTGCTGATATAGTAGAGGAGAAACAGGCTTTGAACTCTCTGCTTGTGTCAGGGCACATCAGGAAAAGGCTATCTGCTCTCCTCTGTTTGTTTGAAGGAAAAGTCCTATAGCTGCATGAAATATTGAGTTGCTTATGAATACCATATTCACTGCAACAGTGGCATGTGTTTTTAGAAGCAATGATTGCTAGGGAGCACTTTTGTCACAATATTATGTCCACAGCTTCTTTTATTGCTCTGCTAGGGGTTTTGCAGAAACTGAACTTACACATCACAGTTGAAGTGAAAGTCTGGTCTCTTGCAAGCAGCTTCCATCCCTAAAAGGGGGAGGAAGAAGAAATTCAGCCATAATAACGTTACTTTAAGGGGTAGAGGGGAAGTCCCTCATAACCAGGAAGCCTATAAATGTACCTAAAACTTTGTAAATATTGATAATTTCAATGTAATTATGTTTTGGGTTGTGAGTTTATCTCTAAAGTTAGTTGTGTAGCTGTCATGTACTTAGGAATTGCTTATTTTCTGATCACGTTCATCAAAAAGTGTGCTTTGTAATTTTGGGGGGTATTTTTGTTAAGTCTAGTGAATGTTTAGACGTAACACTAACACAATGAGCTGCCTTGACAAGTCATGATAGTGCAGGGTTTTGCTATTGATTACTGTTACGGCTTTCCCATTTTTATGCTGAGTAGCATTTACTCATTTCTTCTCCTATGGGCTTTTTTTCCTCCCAAATTATTAGCATTTTCGTTAGTTAAATTTTAGTTTAAAATGTTTTTAAAGTCACATAATGAAATTCTATTATAATAGAAAATTATCTTATTTAAAATACCTGATCATATTATATTCTTGGTCTTCCAGTGTGTCTGATTTTTCACTTCTACAGATTTTCATGAACTTCTAGATTGTCTTTTGACATGTTAACTCTTTTGTATGTGATACAGAAGCTGTAGGTAATATAACAATAACTGTCAGAGCAAATACATATTTTGCAATGAAATGTAATATTTTATAGCTTTTAATTAGAAGAAAAAAGCAAGTAATCTATTTTATATCTATATGAAAAAAGATGTGAAGTGTTTCAACTTCTTAATCTTCGGAGTGTCATTTGCCAAATGGGGCTTGGTTTACTTTTATTTTCATAACAAAAGCAAGATCATATGCTGTTTTCTTTATACTTTAATATGAATTGTGAATGGTGCAGCTGTTTTTGTTTGGTTCTATGCAAATGCTTGCTGCTTCTAGCAAATATCCAATTTATTCCAAATAAATGCAATCATAAAAATGAGTTTATATGATCAAGTATGATAAAAAAAATCTAGGTTGCCAAGAAATCATGAAGTCAGTAAAGAAATACCGTTCTAAAACTTGAAACAAAAGCATGCCAAAACAATTATCAGATCTTTTGCTTGAATACTCACCAAATTCCTTAGATCCAGATTTCCTACTGTAAGAATTCTGTCTTAATGGATTGTCACTATTTTCTAAAATTCAACTTACTTCAACAGCTTCACCACCACCTCCACCCCAATTCTTGTTCATTTAAGTAGTTTGCCATTAAGAAGGACTTCTTAGCATTGTGGTTTCAAATCTGCTGGTGAGTAAAGGTGCAGAGCAATGATTCAAACCCCAGTCAAGAGCTGTTGACCCATGTTAGCAGTAACTAATTATTGTGTTGACTAAATGATTTTCTTTTAGCATGCTGACAAATGAGAGCACTAATATAGCTTCAGGGAAAGCTGCATTAATGTAAGTATGGAGATAAACACTAGTACAAGTTTTAACTGATTTCCTAGTATGAAGAGTATTCTTTAATCAGCAGAACCACATGCTGAGATACGCGTTTATGCCTTCTCGTTAGCTCACTTGCCTGATTTTTGCCTTAAGAGATCCTAAGAAGTGTTTTGCCATTTCACACAAACTAAGTTTCTGTGCAGAAATAATCTTTCTTTTTTTTCTGTCTGTCTCCTTGGCAGTTCTTTTTACAATGTAAATATATAAATAAATTTAAAAAAAAAATCCTCTAAGGGGAAAACAACACAAAGCCTCATAAGAATTATTAATACCAGATCTACCCTTATAGAAGCATGAAGTTAGAGAAACCAAGCAGGATGTGTAATCTGTCTGGAGATGAATTGTATTTCTTGTTTTAGTCTGACTCCTGGCTGGTCTTTCCAAACTTGTGCAAACTCTAGACCAGAAAAGACCCTGTCTCTAGCATCCTTGTTCAGGACCATCTGTGCAATCTGCAGGTCTTTTTTTTTTCTTTTTTCTTTTTTTTTTTCAGGACATTTTGGCAACGGCATTCGAATGGGGCAGATTGAGCTGGTGGCAGCAGAAGCCCCTCACAGGCACTGTCTTCCTCATGAATTTCAGTCTCCGTAGTGTATTGCAATGCTGTACTCAGGGAATCCAGTGCAGTATTTTTTTTGCATGTACAGGTTAAAAGCTGGCAAATCTGGTGTGTGAATGGTAAATCTGTTAGGTGGGGTAGGAGGGTTTGCACTGTGGCTCTAGGCTTTATGGAAGATCTTGGGTGGTGCATCTTTTCCTTGAGTCTTCAGCAACGAGGCTGTTCGAGCTCCTTTCTCCCGTTCATTTGACAACCGTGAATTGCCGTTCTGTCTGGCACGTCTGAAGAGCAGAGGTAGTTCAGCAGCATGGTCTGTCAAACACTTCTCCAGATACCTGGTTTGCAGGCAGAGAAAAATCTCTTCTGCTCCCTTTCCTTACTCATTTGGCTTTGTCACTTTTGTCAGTGTCCTCTTGCCAACTGCAGTGGCTTCAGTAATGCCTTCCTGGTGACGAGAAACTGTGGCTGTTGAGTGGTAACATTCTGGCAGTGCCACTGCATTGCCACCCTCTTCAACCACCATGCTTTCCCTGCTTGTTTACGGATTTCTGAGTAAGTGATGTTGAAAACTACCTCAGACTCACGTCCTTTCCCCCAGATAGATACCCTTATGAAGAGGTGTTAACACTTTCTACAGCACTTTCAGGTAATCTTCCTTTCTATAAGTGAATGTTCTTGCATTGTGCAATTTGAGTTTGCTTGTCCAAGATACTTGTAGATTTACCATTATTTTTTTTTTTTTGTGTGTGTGTATTTTTCTTTCCTGAAGTAAGAAGCACTGCCTTGGCTTCACGAGAACCTCAGCTCCACCGCTGAGAGCAGTGTCTGAGCTCACACAAGTTTGTTTCATGGCACAGAAATGCAGCTGGTTTCAGGCTTAGCAGCCTGCTAATCTGTGCTCGTGTTTGCAGTTTCCAGTATTTCATACCAATGTCAGATTAAAACTGAGATTCATTTAAGGTTTTTAATGTAAACTGAATTTTTAAAGAAATCTAGAAATATTAAAAGTGAAAGGAAAAAAAACCTCTTCTGTGTTAACATGTATGCTTTTATATTTCTGTTGTTTAATATTGTTCTCCTTGAGTGCATGTTTTCTTTATCACTTAAGCTTGCATTTACATCCTAGCTTTATTATGTGGATGAGACCACTGCAATTGCAGTGTTTATTTTTGCTTCTAATAGTGTTATTTTGGATGCTACAGTTTCTTCCTATTTTTTATCCTCAGTGGTGTCATTAGGTACTCAAATATGCTTTACTTAGGCCTGTACAAGTTCTTCATTTAACATAAAGTTGTGGGTGTTCTTGTAAAAGATTTGCAGCCTTCTAGTATGGACCACTTATAGTTCTCATCTTTTTTAACTGCTATTGGGCATTAATCATAACTTTCTTGCATGAACAACTTTCATATATTAGCAGATTTTTATAAAAGTCTCCAGCCTGTGAGGTAGTAATATCCCTTCGTTTCCCCTCAGTGAAAATATCAGTACGTTTACCAACAATCAGACAAGTTTGAATGAATCTGTTTTTTGGTGTGGTGGGGTTTTTTTGTGGTTTTTTTTTGTTTGTTTGTTTGTTTGGGGTTTTTTGTTTGTTTAGTGATTTGTGCGTTTTTTGTTTTGTTTTGTTTTAGTGGCCAGTTGCACATATTTTGGAGTGTTTGCAAAACTGGTATTTTGTGGTTTCTTGAATTTATTTTTTTGCTTGTGATTTCTTTGGAAGCAATGTACAGTCATGCAAGCTTGTCTTCACAATTACACACCCATGGTATGTGTGTGGGTTGTTTACTTGTATTTTTTTAAAACACAGACAAGGTAGATTTCCATATAATTTGTCAAAATAGGCACAAGCTATTTTCTGGAACTTTATACGAAGTTTATTAACTTCTCTGTCATATGGCATTGCATTTAATTGTCAGTTAATAAAAAAAAATCAATTCTGAGGATACGTTACTACTCTGCTCAGCACTAGTGAGAAATATACTCTCTTTACACTTGACTTACATATTTATATATGTCTGTATATTTGCAAGCGCTAATTTAGATGTTAAACCTGCATGGGTTTTGTTCTCACTTCAGAATGTATGCATTTGGTTATGCTTCTGCCTCTTGTTGGAACTACTCAGTCCTGGAAATGTCTTTAATGCTTCCAAAACTCTTAAACAAAAACAATTCTCTCATATTTAAAAAAAAAGATAATGTTTTTATGCTTAAACGAAATTAATAGATTAAAAAAATGGCAGTGTTTTCCTCAGAGCTATACTATTTTTCATTAAATTTTTGGGTTTTAGGGAGTTAACCCTCCAACTGTTAGAATATGTGCAAGTTTTGAATGTTTCAAAGTAACTGTCATGCAGTGGGGCATTATAGTTATATGAAATGTAGGTGGCAATGCAGAATCACTGAATCCCTAAGGTTGGAAAGGACCTCTGAGATCATCAAGTCCAACTGTCAACCTAACACCACCATGCCTACTAGATCGTGTCCTGGAGTGCCACATCTATGCGTTTTTTGAATGTCTTCAGGGACGGTGATTCAACCACCTCTCTGGGCAGTCCGTTCCAACACCTCGCTACTCTTTCCGTGAAGAAGGTTTTCCTAATATCCAACCTAAACCTGCCCTGATGCAACTTGAGGCCATTCCCTCTTGTCCTGTCACTTGTTACTTGGCAGAAGAGTCCGACACCCGCCTGACTACAACCTCCTTTCAGGTAGTTGTAGAGAGCCATCAGGTCTCCCCTCAGCCTCCTCTTCTCCGGACTAAACAACCCCAGTTCCTTCAGCCGCTCCTCATAAGACCTGTGCTCCAG
>VWZZ01008017.1:633767-723531 GCA_013399095.1 Psophia crepitans | reverse complement strand
GGCACTTGGCCTTGTTAAACCTCACACAGTTGGCCTCAGCCCATTGATTCAACCTGTCCAGATCTCTCTGAAGAGCTTTCCTACCCTCGAGCAGACTGACACTGCCTCCCAGTTTGGTGTCATCTGCAAACTTACTGAGGGTGCACTCTATCCCCTCGTCCAGGTTATCGATAAAGATGTTGAACAAAATGTGAAAATTTGTTTACACCCTTATTTTCAGCTGATTGCTGGACCTGTAACTTTTCATGTCCCATATCCCATGTGAACTGTAAAAGGAGTCCTCCTAAACCACCAACCCACATTTCTCTTTCTTACAAATACATGTAGTGCGAACATGTAGTGATTTTTTTCCCCTTCCAATAATAGAACAATCACTTTTGACAGTAATTGCTGCATGTGGTTATTTATAAAAGCATAAGAAATAAGTCCTCAGTTTATATGCTTGATTACATAGAAGTAAAATGTTGAAAAGTGTGTTTTTTCAAGTCATAGTTTGTAGCTGAAGTGTATAGTTGGTAGGAAAATGCAGTAATAGTTGCAAGGAATGTGTTACTAATAAATCTGAAGGTCTATAAAGACATTCTTGCAAACAAATTGATTTCTGTTGTAAATTTTGTTTTCATTTTTGTTCTTGGATTCTTCTCTAGCAGAGATCATGTGAAAATGTGCTGGTTTACCCCATTATGAAAACTAGTCTGCGTACATAAATGCAGCTTTATATTTATCTGAAATTAAAAGTACAACTCAGCATTATGCTCAGATACTTCACTGCACAATTAATATGAATTTTTAGACCATTAATGTCTGTCTTGTGAGAATATAAACAGATATTCTTCTCCTTTGGAACTATCAAGCATCATCCAGCCAGTGTGTAACGGACAGTAAATGAATAACCTCTTTGTCAGCCTGTAGGATGATGCCGTTATTAACAACTTTGTCATGTAGTACATGTTTCCTGATTCCCAAGTAAGCTGTCACAGGCTGCCTCTGAAAAATTGCTTAGTCTCTGCCTATTACATGAATATACATTGTGAGAAGACACAACTCTATCCTGACAACACGACTTCATTGCTAGCAGTAATTTTCTGAACATTTGCGGCAATATAGAGCTGTCACCATCTTAATTTTCTTTGCTATTTTTATTTGAGGACCTTCTGATAGTAGCAGCAGTGTATCCCTTATACTTTATTCTTCACTAGTTGCAGTGATATAAACTGCTCTATGATGATACAGTGTTAACATCTGTGGTACTGCATCACATTCAACTTTTCTTGAAAATAATTTTCTTTAATTTTATAATCCTTCCCCAGTGGAGGTGGGGAGGAGGAGAGAGGGAGGGAACTATCCAGATTAAAATTCAGCAACTCTCAGTATGGAAAAGGATAGGCTTTTAATTAATTTCCCAAGAGAATGATGTTGCAAAAAGGATGGGAGAATATCGTTGCTAATGGCCCTAGTTGTGACTCCAGGGAATGTAGTGCTGAACTTAAAACCTGCAAACAAAATGTGAGTCTTTTGTTAGGGATAAGCTTCTTTTTAGTTGCTGAATTTTGAGTTTCCTAAAACCAAGATCCCAAATGGGCAAACCCTCCACATTCCAGCCTGGGGCTGTCTACTCTGTCAAAAGAGCAGATTCTCTGTTTCTTTACTGCAGCTAGTGGCCAAGCAGTAGAGATTTTGTAGACCATGAGAAGAGGACCCATGATCTGTCGGTGTAGTCGTGGGACTATTGCAGGCAGCAGAGAGCAGTCCTTGGATGCTCTTATGGGCACAGATAAGTGGAGACAGTCCTGGATGTGCAGAATTGTGTCAGGTAGACTTTTGTGCTGCTACCTTTGCTGCCTGTGGTCATGTTACAGGGCTTGATTTTCTCGTTTGTTTGGTGGGTTTTTTTAGCCTTACAGGAATAAACATGTTAAAATTACTTGACTGAACTTTGCACATAACTGCATTCAGAGAGACAATACTGAATCATGTGTGATCTAGTCAAGACTAAACAATATCAGTCCTTTAAGCTCTATGTTGTGCATTGTGCTGCTTAATTTTTCAGCTATATAAATACTTCAGTTACAGCTAAAATGGCAGTTTTTGCTTCCTCCTGTGACCTTGACATTCCTAACGAAATTAAGGATGATTTTGTCAAATTCATCTAGATGTTGAAATATCCAGGATGTTTATCTTCAGCAGGCTGTTTGGGAAAATACCATTTGTTGTAATGTCTAATATTAAACACTTTAGGAGAGTGATTCATAACATTAGACATCTCCAAGGAGAAAGAGTATAAATATGCCATAATCCAAGTTGGCAGTATGGGCTTTTGAAGGACAGAAGCTGTGGGGAAAATATGGAAAGACAGGACAATGTGAACAACTCACCTCACATAGAGACTTTGAGGTATAGGGTGGATATTTATGCTCTTGTGTAGGTTAGACTGAGCTTTGAAGGACCTTCTGATAAGTTGCATCATCAACTAAAACAAAGTAATTTTGCATATTTTCCTAAAGAAGGCTGTTGGCTGTATCAAGGAAAAAAACCAACTGTAAAAGGAAAATACATGGGGTATTAGGAGAAAAGCTTATCTTTTTCTATGGGTGCTTGTTTTTGGAATCATCTTTCTGCTGAGATGGGTCTAGTTGTCTGTTTTTAGTACAGGACCACAAGAAGCTCTACCAGATGCGCAGTGTTTTTCTGTTTCCGGAAGCGTGTGGACTGATTGCCAGGCAGGACATCGCTGATTAACTGCAGATGTACGGTGACAGTAGCACTGGGTGCTTGGGTGTGCAAAAATCAAACGCACATGATCTACTAGTGGCAGTAGCAGTGTGGTGGTTTGAAAAGAAATTTGTGAGCTTTAAAATGATCAACTATCTGCCAACATAGTACATGGTATGACCTGGTAAGACACAGATATAAAGCGGGTCAAGCAGTAACTCAAACTTAAAAACGATGGCTGAAGATTTCAGCATTTTTCTTCTGAACGTTCCTTGAATGATGTCCTGTCCTCAGGTGTGTCCCTTGACACAGGCAAATAGTGTGAGGAGGCTTTACATCTGTTTAGGCCATTGAAAATACTTGTTTATGGATATTCAGCAATCGTACCTGCATGATGAAAATAAAATGCCTTACAGGAAACATGGATGGCACCAGAGAATTACTGACTCAAAAAAAACAGCTGGAAAAGTAATCTGTTCTGTACAGGTGAATACAGCTCTGGTGATGAAACGATGCAGAAATATGGAGCAGAGCAAAGAATGGGAAAAATTTGTTTCCCAGGGACAACCTGCGACTCATAAAGTCAGAGTTGATTAGCTTTCCATGCGGCACTAAACCTGACTGTCAAACCACCATAATAATGTATTTTCTCCCCTTTTCTCTAGAAGCAACATCTGAGAGAATGAAAGATAAGCATGTTAAATACTCACATACATACAATTTATATGTAGTATGTGTAAATACACTTATGTGTAAATATGTAATAGAAGACACTAGTCCTCCATTGCCTCTAATTCTCTTAATTTAATGTGTTTTGGTGCACTTGTGTCTTTGCTGCCAGAAGCTGCATTTTCTTATTTTCCCTTTAGTGATTTGTGTTTCTTTTGGCCTTGTTTAGATGTTAACTCTTTTGCCAGTTCTGCTTCCTTTGCTCTCTTTAGAGCTGGAAATTTAGTAATCCAGAGAGGCAGGACATTATTAATTGACGTAGTCTTCTGCAGGATAACCTATAGAATCTATACTTTAAGCAGGAATGCAAGCCCGCTGGTCATAGATATACTAATTAAGTATTTTAAACCTAATTCTGGCAATTCTCGCTTCCATTCTGACTCAGACTTAGTGGTCTTCTGCTAGTAAGAACTTTATAATACCTCAGCAAATGACATGTCAGTTGAGTTAGTGAAAATCAAGTGCAGCTATGTTAAAAAGATATTTCTGAAGGTAGTAAAGGAAGGGAAGCCCAGTAGTAAACAGCTGGAGGTTTTAGTTTGACTGTAACTAATTGTTCTTTTCTTTTTTTTTTTTAATGCTGTATTACTAGATGCCTCTGTTCTCGATCTTTTATTTCTGCTGGTATAGCTTGTTTGCTTTCTTCTCTGGGGAAGTTTCTGATGTACTGAAGTCTTATTTAGCCGTTGCAGCCTACTTTGATGCACTTCCTTCATCATAGGATCTACCTTTCTGATCTCAAACAACTCTTGTCCTGTCTATTTTCACTACAGTGTACTCCAAAAATAGTCCAGTGCAAGTATATTTACCGTAATGCTACTTCAATTTTGTAGTCAGAGGTTAGTTTGTTTGTTTGTTTTCACTCTCTCTATTACAATAATTAAAATATGACTTGTATATTCTGGACTGCTTTAATTTTCAGTAAGGATCTGTTGTGGCCAATGCACTGAGTGTAAATGTGGCTTTTACCCCTTTTCCTCTGCTTGTGCTGGACTAGATTGGAAGATTTAGTCTCTAATTTAGGGATGCCAGAATTCTGAGCATCTGTTTTGAAGGGGCCATAGTTTTGAAAGGGCCATTTTCAGTATTGTGAACTGGCCAACATGGTTGCGGTATTTTGAGCCAATTTTTGAACTTTCAATGGAACTCCACGAAACACAGATTGTGAAGTACAGTGGTGCTACTGAGTGAACATAAAGACAAATTAAGCCAGCTATTATGGTGCTCAGGAAACATCTGCTAAAGAAAGTAAACAGTAAAGATAAAGCAGTTGAGTGACCCAACAATTAAAGAACTATCAGTGTGACCTGTCCATTAGTAGCCAATTTATGAGCCTTTCGGAAAACAGTTTTATGAGGCTTTAGCGATAACTTTCAGACAGCTTTTACTTATTTATTTTCCCGCAAATATTATGTTATAAAATCTGTCTGGCATTTGATGGAGTGATGCACTCTGGCTGGAGTGCAGGAGTGCATCACACAGATTTTGTCCCCGTGGCAGAGTTTCAGCAGGCAGAACTAAGTGGAATGTAAACTTCGTAGGTCTACCTCTTCAGCGTGCACCTTTCATCATCAAAGGGTGGATTGAATGCCAACAGGCAATATGGAAGAAGGCAGAATAAATTGGTTACAGCACTGTCAGTGTCGGATCTGCACATTTTGATGCAGAGATTGGTAAAGTCTCTCTCAGTAGTTCACAACAGTCTGGAATACAGTTGTGTTCTCCTTAAGCAGAAGTGTAACAAGATACAGGCATTCCAAAATTTGTTTAATTAAATAAAACATTACGCCTTAGGAGCATGAGATTTATGAATTTGCTAATATTATGTATTAGAAATATAGCATAGTGATGAAATGAATTTATAGAAGAGAAAGAAGCTGTAAACAAAGGTGATGAATAGGCACTGAGTGTATTAGTTCATTTGTTTGTCTTTCATGGTTCATGAGAAAACTATAGAGATGGTTAGAGTCATCCAATCCTTCATTTTAGTAGTGTTTTTCCTTCATTTTTAGTAGTGTTAATCTTACCTTCCAGGGTGAATGTTCTACTGGTAAAACCATAGGAGTCCTGGGTTTGACTGTAACTAATTGTTCTTTTCACTCTCATCATCTCATCATGAATGAGATTAGTTGGCTCACGTATTTAGGAAATAAATTGTGTTTGTCCAATAAGATCATTAAATGAAGCAGCGTAAGGGAGCTTGGTGGCAAAGCAAGGGAAGGCTAAGTAGAGATGAACCAAAGTGGACTTGTTGGAACAAAGTAATTATATTTACTTGCATATTTGTTCACTTGGCTGCTACTTTCTAGATCTGTAAACCTGTTTTCAGGCTTGTGAGTGAAGTTTTTCTGGGTTATGTTTGGTTTTGCTAAATTTTGGGTTTGAGGAAAGAGGAAGAAGGCAACATAATATCAGACTGGTGGACTAGTTTATATGCCTGGATTTACTGTTGCTTTGTGTGACTGAATACAGCAATACCAACATACCAAAATAATGATAGTGTCTTGATCCAAAGCTCACTGAGCTCAACAGGAGTGAAAAAAAAAATTAAAATCATAGAATTACGAGCTTTTGGTTAGGCCAGAAAACTGCCCCTTATAAGCTTGAAATCCAGATATTTTTCCACTGACCTAGTGCTAATAGATGTGTCATTACAATATCTCAGCTCCAATTACGGGGGTTGTTGGAAGTATTATTGCTCCGTTTCTACTGTGTGTGTTATTATCTTATGTCAATTGTGGTGTAATCCCCATCCTCATGCATCGTCTGGTAAACCATGGTGATCTATGTGATGTAGGTTAATTGAAGGGAGAGGAAGTCCTGCGAATCAGAGGTAATAGGCGTTAGCAGATTATAACGTTTTATTGGCTCCTCATTATACAAGCTTTGAAATCTGAGGAAGACTTTCTTCCAAAGGCAGGGGGCAGGGAAGGAGGATCTGCATTTCATATCAGCTGCCGTACTAAGCTACCCTCAGGCTAGCATATTTGCTCTTTCATTTTTTGCACGTGTTCGATATCTCTCTGTCTTAAAATCTGGTTAACTTCTTTTTGTGTTGTAGCCCTATTAATTTTTGCCTTTTGGAATAGTGTGTTAAAATAAGGCAATGAGACCCTGGTTTTGTTTCAGGTAAAAACTCTTACAGTTGGGGGATGCTGGAAGAAAGGGCATTACGTAAAAGAATTAGGATGCATCATTTTTAGCAACTGACGTGTATCTTAATAACCCTAATTGGTATTTTAATTAAAGATGACATTTTAATTGGTTATTTTACCGATTTAACGTGGTTATTAGCATAAGCTACTCCTTTCGTAATAATTCCTCTATGCAACCTCCATACCCATACTAGATGTTTTCAAGTATATTTTGCTGTTCTGAAGAGTTTGAAATCCTTTTCTGTTGCTCTTCCAATGCACTTCCTGGCGCATACGCTAATCTCAGCAGTGCTTACCATTTTAAAAAGTAGACTTACTATATCACAGTATCACAGATGTACAGGAAAAAAATGTCTTAATAGCAAATAATTATAAATTAATTATAGTTATTGGTACATTAAGCCTTTTAAATGCAAACCAGCTGTGCAATATTACTTACAGTCTACCTGTCAGGTATTGTTTGGCTAGGCATTTTTCAGCCATTTGAAATACAGACTTAGAATTTTTACCTTCATTATTGTTAATCTGTCATAGTTTTATGTAAGATCTTAATTTTGTATTTTGAATTTTAGATGAAGGAAAACCAAAAAATTCTTAGGTGTAGTAATAGATTACCCTTCTAGAAAGCAGGAGAGTGCCAAATATTCATGGGGAACAAAGAAAACATACATACTATACAACCTTCAGAAAATCAAGCCCCAAACAACCAAAACACGAGGATGAGGCAAAGGTATGTGCTTAATAGAGTTTAATAAAACAGAGGTTTTTCTTTTCTCTTTGAAAAAAAAAAAAGGAAAAAAAAGAAGAGCCTTGGGTTCATTAAGAAAGATAGAATCTTCAAAGCAGCCCATGGGAGCCCAGCTGGGGCCTTGAATGGGGCTTTGAAAATCTGAGCTTAAGAAAACTTACCCGCAGCAGCTTTAGGTTCTCCATTATTATATTTTGCTCCTTAGGAGGCTGTCATATTGTGCCGCAGAGGATAGAAGTGTGGGTGAAATGATTGTGTCTGTTCTTAAAATGCTTTATAGGAGCCTTTTGAGAGCTAATTAATATTAACCACTTGAAAATTGCCTGGTGAAAAGCATGATATAAATGGAATATATAGGGAAAGTTATTTATGATGAGCAGTGAGCTATTTTTAAATAACTGTGCAAGAGAACTTAGGGTTCCTCAGAGGTGCCAGATTGACAGCTCTGCCTGATCTGTTACCCACAACATATGCACCGTGGGCAGCAGTACTGGAAGTTGTCCCGCCGGTGCTTCTGCCCTGTCCTAGATGGGTTGCCTCCAGCTTCCAGCTTGCCTCTTGGCTCTGCTAAAACTGTGAGTTCATACCTGCTTTTGTGATGGTAGCTTTCTTTTTTCTTTCTTCTTTTTTTTTTTTTTTTATTGTGGATGGTTGCCTGCTGTGGACAGGATGGAGACTATCTTTCTCCATTTAATTTTTCATTCTGTACTAATGAAGAACATGGTGTTAAATGGTTCACCCAGCCCAACAACAATTTTTATGTAACGAAAGAGCTCAGAAGTGAAGGTGATGAAATGTGAATCTCATGGTCACCACCATTAATTCTTTCGCTATTTCATACAGAGAGAGAAAATTGTCTTCTCGTAAGTGCAAATGCATGCTAAGATGTTTCTTAGCTTGATTATAGAAGCTGGAACAGAGAGTGGTTTGCTTATAAAATGTTGGCATTGTTTTGCTTATGTTTTGGTTTTGAAGATAATATGCAGAGAAATGTCACTGTAGGTACTTAATGAAAACAATTTCAGATCATAAATTATAATATGGGTCTCTGCATTTTGACTTTGTTATGGTACTAACATCTGTGGTAAACTGCACAGATAAGCTGTCTTCATTACTACTGCTATTTTTATGAGTCAGTCATGAAAATGGGCTCTGTTTATTTGTTGCACCTTATTTCATTAAGGGGTAAGAAGAAAAAGGGATGGGGGAGAGGAGTCATGACACTCTTTGCTTTGCTTTTACAAATGCATAAGCATGTTCAGGGTAAACACGTGCTTTCATGATACAGAGACTCTAGCAGTTTAACTGGATAAGTTTTTCAATTGCTTTGAGCATGACCTTTTTTTTTTCCTTTTCTTTTTTTAACTTGTGAATACCAGTTGCTTTTATGGCTCTTCAGGAGAGCCTGATACTGCTCTCAGTGATGTTTGCTTTGAGTATTAGTTGAGATAAAGTAAAAGCTGAAGGTAACTGTTCCAGTGAAGGTATGGACGTTTAGCTTGGGTGTCCAGCACTGCAATGGAGTGCTAATAGCAGCTTATGCAGTACAGCTAAACCTTGAGCGAATTAATGCCTATCTTATAAGAATCTGTTCCTTCAAATCATAAATATTAGACCACAATAAGATCTCAATAAGTTACTCATAGAAACATCTAGCTGCTTTTTTTGTGAATATGTTTACAGTATAGTGTCATATGATTATTGCTTGCAAAACTTGCTTACCCATCCCTCTCTCTAGCTTTTACGGAGCACATAGCCTTTTGCTTGCTTCAGTTACGGTGACTGACCAGGTCATGAATTTTCATGATGATTCTTGTGCAAAAGACTTTGTTCTGCTTCCTATTATCTAGGAATGTTGTGTGTGCAAGTGCATAGTTGCTGAGTTAGGCTGTTTTTCTTTCTGCTCTTGTTTCGGAGCAAGCTTATTCAAATGCTTCTGTAACCCCAAATATTTCACAGTTCTCCCTTTTATTTCTGTACTCAAGGGTTCAATATCAGAGATCCACCTTCTACCGGAGGACGTCTGTGCAAAATAGTCTCGCAGCAAATCAATGCCACTCCTAATCTGGCAGGATAAAGCCGTGTATTCCCCTCCGCTCCAGGGGGCTGCCTTCACTGCCTGCGCAACTCCCCACCACCTGCCCAGAAAAGACCAGACATGGCTTTGTGATACAGTGGTGTGGGGAGCTAGGCAGTGGGCTGCCAGGCTAGTAAAGATAAACACGCTCCAATTAAACAGAGATATTCTCAATCTGTGTTGCTGAGAAATATGAGAAAGGTCTCTTTGTGTGAACTGCAGTATCTGAGCTAGCTTGGTAGGCTGCGTGGTAATACTTGTCTCTGATGACAGCAGGCATCTAACGTGCCATAGGTTTAACGCTCTCAGGCAGCGCGCTTTCCTCCTGGTATTGGTTTCTGGGAAGGATGAGCTGTCACCACTCTTGATGTGTGTAGAGAACAGAGGTCTCCTGAGATAAGGTTGTTCATTATGCTTCCTGAAGAACCATTAAATTTCTATCAGTGCAATGTGATCCACTCCTTGGGTAGAGACATTGTTTTCTGAGCTTTTTCTTCTATTCTTACCTCCACTTCTGTGATTTTTCTTGTTTTATTTAATTTTTTTTTTAAAATCTACAAACAGCAAGAATGTAGAAATATGTAAGTAGTAATAGTGCAGTATTTTCGTGCAGAATCTCACAGTGACAAGATGAAAAATTATGCATTCTTACTGCATTATCCGGTATGTATAAGCCTTTATAAGATGAGACATCATTCATATCATGCTGCTTTGTATAAATTTGCTGAATTTTGGATGCAGCGCTCTATTTTTAAAAACATATGAATATTGTGCCAGTATCTCAAGGTGCTTGTTAGTATAGCAAGTAATAACTGTTACAATCATTATTTTGGTTGAGGTTGTTTAGGCTGCTTCAAGTAAATGAAAAGAAAAAGTTGATTTCTGTTATGGAAAAGCAATTGAAATAAATATAAACATTGAGATGTTGTATCTGTCTTAGATCTGCATGCATGCTACGTAATAGCAGTCATGGAATTGTGAGTTTGTAAAAGAAGTGTGCAATATTTTCACGCATGACAATAATATTCTGTGTATATTGGCTATTTTTAGATGCAATATTATGTTCATAATTACCCTTTTACGCTGATATGCTGTCAAGAATGAACAGGATTGTGACCTCTGTTCAGGCTGAAACTTTTAAATATTTGTAGACAATTATATAATGCAATTAATTGCAGAAGGTTCTTCAGGTAGATATTGTTTCTGTGATAGAGTATATAGCACATTTTACAGGACCGTTTCAATCTTCTTTTTGCCAGTCTGAGCATCTGGTGAACAAATTAATTAAATATGAGTTTACGATTTCAGAAACCAGATTTTCTTAAAATACATACTCAACCCAGCTGCTAAATCTCCCTTTCAGAGTTATTTCACACGTGCTTTTTGATTAATAGTAATGTTAATGGTAAATTGAGATTATTATATAGATGAGATGCAGATATTATCCAGCTAAACACCATTCGCAGTCCTTAATAGACTCAGTCTGCACGTGTTTGATCACATGAAGTAATTGTGCTTATTTTGTCAGTGTGGATGATCTCTGACCTTCACATTTGTTTATCTTTTGAATGATACATGTTCTGTGTGGTGGTTACCAATCGTGTCTGTGGGAGCCTGACAATATTTAGATGTAAATACAGCAGTGCAAGCAGTGCACGTTTGCGGTCTAATTCAGCAGCGTGTTTGTGACATGAGTCACGTTTTAATAATTGGGAGGGCAAATTACATGACAGCTGTCTCAACAGAGAAAATAAGAATTGTTTGCATTGTTAATTAGCATTTCTTTTTTCTTTAATTACTGCACATTTCAAACATACTTAGTTAATTTTTGGCACTTTTTGAAGGACTGGAACATGTATTTGTTTAAAAAGAGGAACATACCTTCTGGTAAGCTTTCAAACTGAGTGAGTTGTAGGTCAGCGTTATATGTGTAGCCATTGAGGTGCTAAGAGGGAAGGGAGATTTAGCAGTGTTCCCTGAGTTACCGAGTTGAGGAAAGGCTGTTAAGGGTAATATTTGTTACTCTGTACATGTTAGTGCTTATATTTCTAAATGTTTTTCTAGACTTAGGACTAAGCTGTAGTAACCTGTTAATTTGGAACTTCTGTCATGGCAATGCAAGGACAGTCTGTTTATGATACTTCAAAGGGAGGATTAAAACATTGTTCCTACAATGCTGAACATTAGCAAAGCCAATGAGTAGTCCGAAATAGCCAGACTATAGACTGTGTAAGTGTATTTCTTGAAATCCAAAGTGATGCCCAGGTATTACTCAGAGTTGTGTTGTCTACACTTTATGGGCAAGCTAAAGTTATCATCAGTGATATGGAGATCTTCTGCTACTCCTTTTCACAGGTTGAATTTCACCCTAAAATAATCCCTGATGTAAGTGAAAATAGTTACACTGGTGAGGCAAGAAACAGTGTCCTTTTTGCAGTAGTTCTAGCTTTTAAGAGCAGTCTAAAAAATTAATGTTTCAAGTTTGACAGTATCCTTTCCAGGGAGAAAAAGTAGGGAAAGTAATACTTTGCAAATAATAACTAGCTTGGATGAAGGTGGATTAACGACAAGCAGCAATTCACTGTTACAGCTTTGCTTTCAGGATCTGAAGAAAATCTGTGGTAGTGTATGTTTGCATGATGTTAAAAAGTGCTTAGAAATGAGGAACAAACCAAAAAGTGCTACAGACAGTGTTAACATAATTTATGCAGTAAATAGCAGAAGGTACCACAAATGGTATTATAAAACATGTTGTAATCACAGCCTTTGATTTAAATTTCTTTAATCTTACTGTATGACAAAGAATCCTAGAACCTCTAAATACAAACACAGGATATGTGTAAGGAGAAAACTTGTGGCTAGGTCAGTGATCCATATTAGTGAGATGTCAGGAGTGGTACCTACACAGCTAGATGTCAGAGGATTGTCACAGCTGGTATCGGTGTTTTTCAGGGCAGGTAACTTGGATGATGCAAAAAAAAAGATGATCTTCACAGCATTATGTTACAGAAATAGGACAAGAGAAGACTCCCAAGAAAAGAAAGAGTCAAAAGTGTTCTGTGTATTAAGAGGCAAAACAACTCTGAAAACTGTTTGCAAGCTTTAAAAGAAAATAGTGAAAGGCCTATTTTTTGCCTTCACAAGGTTTACCATTGATTTGAGTAGCTATACAATACATTTTCTTTAACATAAATAAAAAAACAGGATAGGGTTTGGAGTTTTTAAGGGGTGTGTTTGTGCCTTTCTTACTGAAAAGAATCAGATAAGTTTTTGTGAGACGCTTGAAAAATTCTTTGCCAAGTCAAAATTCAACTTTTAATAGCTTTCAGTGAAGGGACTGTTGTAGGCAACTTCTTTGTGAAAGGAACAGATCCATAGCTCCCCTAGAGCAGCGTGCTTTTTGGAGCAACCAACATTTCTAGTTGTGCCAAACCAGAAAAGATCAGATGTTTCTGCAGTAAGAGACACCACTCTCCACTACAAATGAAGAGATGCTAATGGCAGGTAGATTACTTGTATGAAATTATTTCAGTAGGACTTGATCAGATGTATTAGTGTGTTTAGGTGGTTTTTTGTTGGTGATTTTTGTGGTTTTGTTTTGTTTTGTTTTGTTTTTTGTTATGGCTTCCTAAGATCGAGCTTTGTTTGAATGTATCAAGCTCATGTATTTGGTCCCTCAAGAAGTGTGGTCTGAAGGAAGAGGTTTCTCTCACCTGATTTCATACATCAGTCACCAGAAGTCTGTGCCTTACATAGTCACCATGTTGTGTTTCCGCAGTCCGTGGAAAGAAGTAGGGGTTTCTAGGTCATGAGTCATCTGAGATATTTTGGATGAGAGGAATCCTGTTTTAAAAATGCCTAGTTATTCCCTCAAATTACAGAGGCCATTAAGCCATTAGCTCCGACCCGAGCATCTGTGTGCATTCAGATGATTCCACCCAAGACAGTCTCACAGATACTTTGTAGTTTTACATTTTCAGTAAATCTTAGGATTGTCTAGATATCCCTGTGTTTCCAGTTCCACGTTGTTTTTAGTTAAAGCTCTTTTAGGGTAACCTTTGAATGGATTTTCAGTTTTGAGGTTCTCACGAACAATTGACACGGTTCTTTGTCATCTTGAAATGCAGTTGTATTCTCAAGGTCTATGTGAGTTTTACTTGAATGGGTTGACAACTAGGTAAGCCAAACCTATATCAAAATAAGAGTTTGATTAGATACTCATGTTAACAGAAGAATTTTTTGACTGTGTTTAAAATTGTGAACTTGCAATCAATATGTAAAAGTACATGGAGTGGGCAATAGCCTGCGTTGGCAAAGATTGATGCAGACGTCTTGAAGAATGTAAAATTCAGCTTAAAATTTAACTTGATGTACCTAGCCTTTATGAAACTTCCTAGAGGGTTCAGATCTATTGGTTGTTTAATATTCTCTTGAGAAATGCTGAGCTGTATCACTTGGGAATTTAAAGTAATGCCAGAATAAAGCATTAGAAATTACACTGTAATCATTGGTTCTGCACTGGCAGATCAGGAAGCTAACTTACCTAGAAGGTCTTTCCCAGCTCAAATTTAAACAAGTTTGTGATCCTGTGATTGTGAAAACTAATAAATTTCCACCATTAAAGGTCATCTTTTTATTTCATGGTTAAGGTGCACCAGCTACTGCTGCTTGTTGTCTTCAAATATTTGAACACATTTTTTGTTACTTGACTCTGTTTCTATAAAAAATATTTGTAATCCCTTTGCATCCTTTTTATTTTCCTCTCAAACAGCTGTCTCATTTGCTCAGCCATCTCTCTTCTCTGCTGTCTCTGTGAGCTGTTTGTTGTTTCAACCGCATATTTGTTTGAATAAATCGAATTAATTGCAAGAGACTAGTCTGGACATGAATAGAATACTGAGGCACCAGGCGTAGTGGAGCATTGCTTGCAATGTTTAATCAGCACCCGTATGTAATTTCTTGGGATAAGTACGGGGTTTACCTGAAAAGGCTGCCACTAAACAAATATCGAAAGAATTAATTGGCAACTTTTGAAGCACCCGTGAAATTGTCAGAGACTTGCTCTGTGAAGATAGGTATGATTTTTTGCTCTATCACTTACAACAGACATAGTTAAAAGCATTCTGAAAAAGCAGCTGGCTCTTTGATCCAGTTGAGTTATTTAGCGAGTCACGGTAGACCAAGAGAGGCTGTGTGATTTAATGGTATTTTTATGATTTAAGGATTTAGATCTATCAAAGTGGGAGTCTAAGTCCTCATTTCCAGTAAGGTAGGGGAAATGGATTTAACTCTTTCATGTAAGAGTAACTGGTGAACTTTCAGTAGGCTGTTTCTGTGTCTGAATATATAAATTGCTCAAAACAGCAACATGTGTGAAACTTTAGTCTGTGCTCCTGTTTCTCTTACTTGTAGCCTATGAACCAGAGAGAACATACTTCCCCTTGGACAGTGTTGCCATTCATGGAGTGGTAGTAGTGTCCTAACATATATGGGGTACTGAAAAATACCAGATATATTAGTCTCCATAGAGCTACCATATATCTAAGTATTTTCCAAAGCGCATTGCCTTTTTCTTCCTGGACATTTTGTAAAGTGGACAAAAAGAAATGTTTAATAGTTTGTCTGGGATTTCCGGTGTCTTGGCAGTCTGGTTAGAGCAGTAGCGGTAGGTGACCAGAAGTTCCAGAAGAATGGCTATTGCTTAGGCACAGATCAGATGCATCTTTCTACAGCCTGCAAATCAGAACTTAAAAGCAACAGAAAGGAAGGCTTAGTAGCTCCCTAGGAAACAAGATTTCAAAAGTATGCAAGTTGTCTACTATATTTGATTAACCTTTCTCTTTGTCATAAGCCTCATAAATTTCATTGTCCCATTAACTGAAACAGTCTCCTTATATAATAAAACTGTTTAAGATCCATATAGGTGTACTTGCATTTTTGGTTAAATTGTATTTTCTTGCCCAGTCTTTCCATAGTATAACTAGAATATGAGAATATGCTTTCTATTCCCCCTTCATTTCTAGCTCTGTGCTTTTTTACTTATATTCCATCTGTACTGTTGGTAGGTTCTGCAGAGTATGTATCTTCTTTTTCAAGGTACACTCCATTGTACATGCAGTGTTATAAATAACAATACAAATATGGTAAACTATTCAACATATACACAAAAAATGTGTATAAATGTAAATAAATGTAAAAATTACACTGGGCTGTTTACTGATGAGGAGATATCATACCTATTTCAACAGTACAGAGGTACATTCAGAAGAACTTTGAACAATGGAGAAATATCCCAATGGAATTGAAATAACTATTGAAGCTGGAATTTGTCCAGTGCAGCACCTCTGCAGAAGCATTGTAAAGCACATTGAAATGTAGATATTTTATGTATCACTCAAAAGATTGCAGGGCAGTGTTGGGCCAAGATATCCACATTTCATTTAGGTCTGATGCTCAGTTATGCATTCTGGCACAGACTGCTGTGCATGCAACAAAACTGTCATCCCTCATGCCAGATCTTTAGGGGAGACCATAGTAAAAGGCTGAATTGGACTCTCTGAAAATATACTTTGTATTCCTTTCCTTATGCTTTCTTTATCTCTGATGCTCAATGGCCAAAGGGTTGGATGATGGAAGAGAGAAGGCATTCCTGTCTGATACTGGTTCCAAGTTTGAAATAAAATTGACACGTAATAGCAGCTCTAAATTCTGTGCATAGCATTCAGCCTGTTTGGAGGTTGCTATGAGAGATAAAAAGGATTTGAGAAAGCCAAAAGGATTTGAGTTGCTCTACCAGTTATAGCAATGGTTTCTGAGAATATCAGACCTAGAACAGCCTCCATATATATATATATATATAAAAATCAGTAAATTACTATGTGAACCAGTGTTAGCTTGTACATTCAGTCTAATGTAGAGACAATCATCATCCTGCTTTGCAGAATAGCTTTGCAAGAATATAAGTATTAGATTCCTCTCTTTTTTTCTTTAATGTGTGAGCATCTGAAAATAAATGTTTTAATTTGTATTGGCTAGAGCCAGGAACATTACAAACAGTTGTAATTCTATCCTCGCTGAGAATGTGATGACTCCACTGTAGCGTTCTGTGCTGAAGAGGAGTTTTGCCCTGTGAAGAAATGCAGAGGATAGGGTAACAGCACTTACGGAAACAATACAAAATGTTTCAGCCACACATGCACTTAACAAGGGAAGTGTCATCTCCGGACTTGTCCTTATGTGGTCGCTTTTAATCTGAGTAAACACCATTGCATTGATTAGACAGAGCTGTATACACTGCAGCTTTTTGTATTAAAACATGGAATCACAGAATGGTTTCTGTTGGAAGTGATCGTCTAGTTCCAACCCCCCTGCCATGGGCAGGGACACCCTCCACTAGACCAGGCTGCCCAAAGCCTCATCCAGCCTTGCCTCAAACCCTGTGGAAGGGGCCTCCACAGCTTCTCTGGGCAACCTGTTCCAGTGCCTCACCACCCTCACAGGGAAGAATTTCTTCCTAGTATCCAATCTAAATCTCCCCTCTCTTAGTTTAAACCCATTACCCCTTGTCCTGTCACTACACTCTGTGATAGAGTTCCTCTCCAGCTTTCCTGTAGAGCCCCTTTAGGTATTGGAAGGCCACAGTTAGGTCTCCCTTCTCTTCTCCAGGCTGAAAAAGTCCAAGTCTCTCAGCCAGTTCTCGTAGGAGAGGTGCTCCAATACTCGGATCAACTTTGTGGCCCTCCTCTGGACTCACTCCAGCAGCTCCATGTATTTCCTGTACTGGGGACCTCAAATCTGGATGCAGTACTCCAGGTGGGGTCTCACCAGAGCAGAGTAGAGGGGGAGAATCACCTCCCTTGACCTGTTGGCCATGCTATTTTCGATGCAGCCCAGGACACACTTGGCTTTCTGGGCTGCCAGCGCACACTGCCGGCTCATGCTGAGCTTTTCATCAACGAGCACCCCCAAGTCCTTCTCCTGCTCTTGATCCCTTCTCTGCCCAGCCTGTAGCTGTGCTTGGGATTGCACCAGCCCACATGTAGGACCTTACACTTGGCCTTGTTGCTATGAATCAGGAGTGTATTTGGAACAGTTTTACTGCTGTTGGGACCAGAAGTAATTTTGTATCAGAAGAAATAATTCTGTAGGCGAGCCTCACTGCTTACAAATATTTTCTTGGCTTACCAGCTGTCTTTCCAGGCTGCTTTTCTCAGGTGCAGGCAAGCCTTTCTATGGTGCTTCTATCATACATGTTTGGAGAGAATGAGTATTGGCTTTTCATTCTGAATGCTGGCTAAAAGTACTGTTCTTTGCATTGATCTCAAATCCTCCAAGAATTGTGAACATCATCTTTTCCTAATAACTCTTTGTGTGCCTGATTATTCTGTTTGCAGTTAGAACCATACAGGTACCCTAAATGCTTTTTCCCTGTGGGAAAAGACTACAGAGAAAGCTAAGAAGCTTTTGTGATTAGAGGTAAGCTTTATTCAGGCCATTGTGAAGCTGTTGCTGTGGGTAAGTTATTAGAACGGTATGTCCTTGCTGACGATAACTACAACAATGTCTTGGTGACACCTCCTAGGTAGCCATCAGAATGCTCCTTATGAAGTAATGGAGTTTTAATACATCAGAAGGCCACTGATGGTGACAGGAAACCCAGGAAAAACCCTCATTATCTAGACTTTTCCTAAGGTGATAAAGCAGCTTTTTCTCTGTAGAACCATGAAAGCTGACCAAGATACAGCAATTGCTTACAACTCTACCTCTGTGCCCCTGCTCCTCAACCAGGCTGACTTTGCAACATCCAGCATCTGGAAGGATATTTGTGTTAACTTCCACCAAACATTTAGTGAATGTGCCACTTGAGGGAATAATAATAATAAAAAAAAAATACGGAAGAGGCCTTCAGAGAGCTTGAGGACTCAGGCTGCTTCTTGCAAATCTTGTCAGTGTAAACTTTTCAAGAACTACCTGTGTTGATAGTAAAGGTACTATAGAAGGCAAGGCTCTGGTTAATTCTCAGAATATAATCTGGGATTGTTCCCCACTAGTCTATGAATAACCTGTAGCACATAGTGAAATAAAATGAGAAGTACTTTCAGGCACACTTCACCTGATTTAAGTCCACTGGAATTTAGGCAAGTAGTAGAGGTACCTAAATCAGAAGCTAAGTTACTCTCAAGGCCTTCCGTAGCCTGTCTCTAGAGGAGCAATTCAGCAGTCCCTAGTCAGAAATACTTCTGCAGAATATTTTCCTCCTTTTACTCTTCAACAAGAAAATCTAGGGATGCTCCTAGCTTGGATAGCTTGCTCACTTCCTTTAGGCCTGTGTCTGCAATGCTAAATGCTTAATCTGCTAGACTATTTTATAATAAGTATCTGTAAATGGTTAGAGATTATTACTGAGTGACTGTTACTGTGTGTGTTAAGGGAGTAAAATAGTAAAAAAGCTCCAATTCATCTTGCCTTTTATATTTATTGATGACCTAGTAAAATCTATGCTATTTAGTGTGTGATCATTACAATTCCTAGGACTCTGGATATTTTATTCTGTGATTGTGTGTATGTTAAATATCAGTGTAAAATGGTGAATAATAAATCATGTGCCACAGTAAAAAAGGAAATAAATATATACATATATATAAGAATGCCAGCCAAGAGAATTTAATTACAGCTGTTTATGTTGAAAAGGCTGAAGACCGTGGAACAATGGGCTGAGTGGAATGAGCAAGAATTGCCACCCTGTGCTTTGCATGTTAAAAGTAATGAGGGCAGTCCAAACAAAATTATTTGCATTCTGTCCGACTTTGGCTTGAAAACACCATGCAGTTCCACAGAATAGCTTAATGGCCTAGTATAGCATAATTGCCAGGCATGGGGAGTAATATAATTTACATGTATGACCATGAAATGAACCAGGGAAACTGCTGGTTTTTAATGGCTTGATTTTGAGTTATCTGAGCTTTAGAATTGTTACAAGTGTAGATCCAGATGTCGATCGCTGCAGCAGTACCTCATGTTTCATCTTCCTGCATCCTGGCAGGATGGACTTGTGGGTTCTGTGGATCCCCAGAACTGTCAAAGGGGTGGAATTGCAGGATGTGCCTGTGAGGCTCCAGGAAAGGGTGGGAGCGGTCGGTACCTGAGAGCGATTTGCCTCTTGGCTCTGCCGTGCTGCACCTCAGTCTCTGTGAAACAGTGTGAGAGAAGTTGTGTGTGCTTGGGGAGGTTATAGCATACCCCTGAAGCTGATTTGCTTCTTATGCCAACAAAAATCCTAAGTTATGGAAGTTTTTAACGGTGCCGTTTTAATGACTACCTTCTATTTTCTGGTCAGTTAACATGCATTACAGTGTTGCTATTTATTTCACTGGCTTCTCCAAGATGCTCTAAATAATCGTAGAATCATAGAATATCCTGAGTTGGAAGGGACCCATAAGGATCATCAAGTCCAACTCCTGGCTCCACACAGGACCAGCCCAATCAGAGCAGATGACTGAGAGCGTTGTCCAGGCACTTCTTGAGCTCAGTCAAGCTCGGTGTGGTGACTACTTCCCTGGGGAGCCTGTTC
Source organism: Psophia crepitans (assembly GCA_013399095.1). Classification (NCBI taxonomy): domain Eukaryota; kingdom Metazoa; phylum Chordata; class Aves; order Gruiformes; family Psophiidae; genus Psophia; species Psophia crepitans. The sequence goes on along the minus strand of VWZZ01008017.1, from coordinate 703,540 downwards.
CAGTGCCCGACAACCTTCTGGGTGAAGAACCTTTTCCTGATATCCAGCCTAACCCTCCCCAGTCATAGCTTCATGTAGTTCCCTTGGGTTCCGTTGCTGGTCACCAGAGGGAGGAGATCAGCGCCTGCCCCTTCGCTCCCCCTTGTGAGGACACNTCGAGGTGAGGCCGCACCAGTGCAGTGTAGAGTGGGACAATCACATCCCTAGAGCAGCTGGCAATGCTGTGCTTGATGCACCCCTGGACACGGTTGGCCTTCCTGGCAGCCTGGGCACACTGTTGGCTCATGTTCAACTTGCTGTCAACCAAGACCACCAAATCCCTCTCAGCATGGCTGGTCTCCAGCGTCTCACCCCCCAGTCTGTACGTACAGCCAGGGCTGCCCCTGCCCAGGTGCAGAATCCGGCACTTGCTCTTGTTGAACTTCATGTGGTTGGTGATTGCCCTGTTCTCTAATCTGTCCAGGTCTCTCTGCAAGGCCTCACAACCGTCAACGGAGTCAACAGCTTCTCCTAATCTAGTGTCATCTGCAAACTTGCTAACAACACCTTCTAGTCCTGCATCCAAGTCATTTACGGGAACATTAAAAAGAACTTTCCCTAAAATGGAGCCCTGTGGAACCCCACTAGTGACTGGCCGCCAACCTGATGTAACCCCATTACCATAACTCTTTTGGCCCAACCCGTCAGCCAGTTGCTCACCCGTCACATTATGTGTTTGTCTAACTGTATGCTGGACATTTTGTCCAGAAGAATACTGTGATTTCACAAGGCAGATGCATCTTTTGTTTGCTTCTACTTATTTTTGGAACAGACTTGTCCTTATTGCATGATTAGTCCTTTGGTATCGTGTTCAAATGTATGTGAAGATAAATATGGACAAGAAATAGGTGCATCACATTACAGTGTTGAGAATAACTACAATTTTTTTCCTTGTTGGAACACACTCTTTGGTCTGAAGGAGAAATTGCATCTCATATGGTAACATGCTAGCTGTGTTTCTTTGTGTCAATATTGACTCTCTGATTTTGTCTCACTGTTGGATTTATCCTACCGCTGTGGAATCACCCCACCTGTGATAACAGCTAAAGCCTTTCTCCTGCTTATAACTGGAACACAAAAAAGGAAAGCTTACTATATTAGTGATGGGAGAGTTTTTTTTATTAATTCAGTGTTATCAGAAAAAGAGAACCCTTCATGAACCGCAATGTATTTTGCCTTTAAATCCTGGGAGAAAAATGCGAATGTGAGAATAGTCAGAGAAATCCAAGATACTGTCAAAAACTAAGCAGGATGACTTGTTTGGCATGGCTTGAGCCTAGTGGCATCTTCCATTAAAAAACATCAGTGGCTTCCATTGCAAATACAGAAGGTTCGGATCCTTCTAGAAACAGCTGTCAGACTTGCTGGTCAGTTCTCGTCTTTGTTTGTGAACCTCAGGTTTAGGCTTCTAGGGAAAAAAAAAAAAACCCAAAACCCCAACAAATCCAAAACCCAACAAAACAACCATCACAACATAGGTACATAAATATAGATTATTTTTTTTTCTTTGGAAGTAAACTTCAGCCATCAGGTTTACAATTTTTCGTCTAAGTATAAATCAGTTACAATAGAGTAACACACCTTAGGTCTGATTAAAAGGCAGTTTAAGCTGATAGCACTATTGGTAATGACTCGACTGAGTTTTGGATTTATTTATTTTGTTACAAGAAAATAACCTTCTCAATGTCATTTCATTAGAGACAGACTGCATGACCTAGCGTGTACCATTTAATACGCTATCTAGACATAGTTCTTATTCCAATTGCATTAGTAAAGGCATGTTATGAGCATTATGCATTTAAAATTAATTGAAATGCATTAAAATTATTTTTTATGTGGGCTTCGTCTACTCAGTTAATTCATTTTAAGCACACTTGTCTTTCAGTTGCACTGAAGGCATGAATATTCTACAATTTTATTATCTTAAATGACAGAAAAGACACTGGCTCTTTTTCTTGCTGTTAGTAGAACTTGAAGTTTCTGGCAAACAAATACTGTTTGTAGTTTGCTTTGTTTTGTTCCCCCCTGTGATTTGCAGCCTTCAAGAGAACTTTTTCTGGGACATGTTCTTTTTTTTTAGGTTGTCATATTGTCTAGGACTTAGTATTCTGCCTACAGGTCCTCCTTGTCTGTCCCTGTCAGTGTTACACCAGCTATTATTTTTTGAAGGCATCAATATACTTTATATGATGATGATGAAAAATTTTCATCTATGCTGCCTTTAGTCAAATAGACTTTGCTCTTCTCTTTCCTTTATCATTTTCTTGATGGCTGTACCTGGAATTCACTAGCTGTTCTCAATGAATGTTCTGCATGCCCCCTGTGATGTAGAGGGAGACAAATGGGATCATGCATAGGTTCATCCTGCCAAACATTAAATCCAAAGTAAGTATTAACTACTAAAAAAAAAATAAAAAAATTAAAAAGCCAATCTCCACCAAAACAAATAAACAATTCAGCCTACCCCCCACCCCAACACACCCCGAAGTAAGACAGATAGTAAGTTATAAAGAGTGACAGCAAATTGCAAATCAATCTTGATGACACTATTTTTATTTTTCTCAACAGGTTCACAGTCAGGATGTAATCTTCTGTAAAATGGAAACCTGTGAAGAAAGATACAGATAGCAGTTGGAGTTAAAAGTAGTAGATGAATATTTCTCTTAAGCATCAGCTTTTTAAAACGCTATGGTGATTTGTAAAGTCCCAAGAGTGAACTGCAAAGTTTTCCTCAGCTCAACCGATGGGTTTCTGAGTCATTTCTCCAAGTCATTGATGTTCAGAGATGGCGTGTGATGGAAAAAACACCATGTCTGTGTGTTTGTAGCCCCTGTTTTTTGGATTAGTTTGCTGTATTGCTGAACCAATTTCGTTTTGAAGGACAAGGAGTGAATGTGATGGATTTATCTTCAGAGATGAACAAACATGGAAGGAATCCAGTAAGTCATAAACTAGAAGATCAAAAGAAGGTAAGATTATTTTTAATTATATTTAATTGTATTTGAACCACTTGCAAACTCTGATAATTTTTAGCAAACTGGAAATGGTTGTGCTTTTGAGGCTAAAGTAGTCTGCTGTGCTCACACACAATTACAGTACAGTGAACTTCTCTTATGGGACTCAATTTCTTCATCGTCTAGTAATTTTCTTCCTAATACTGCTTGATTGCCTGGTAATTTTGTGTCAAAAGCTCCCTGAATTTCCCTAGCAAATTGTCTGGCAAAACCTTTACTCACTATCAATGCTGAGTTCATGGCAGAGACCTGGTGATCCAAAGTAAGCATCTGACATCCATCTGAGACTGAGATCTTCATCCTTTACAGTGGTTAGACCCTTCCTATTGTATTCTATCAGTAGTTCTGTATAATTTGGTTTTCTGATAAGTTGTGTGGTTCAAATTTTACCCCTCAGTACTCAAGCAGTTTAAACATGTAAATTCACACTTCCACAATATGGGAAATCCTTTCAGAAATCCCACTTCTGCAACAGACTGTCCCCTAAGACTTACTTTTCCAGTTAATGTCCTTTACTTACTCATACTATGGTCTGGAATTTTTTCTAATGCTTGTTTCATCAACCTTAATTTGATGCTTTTTAATATCTTTGGGTCCTTCTTCTATTTTCCCCTCTATCTTTCAATATCTTTTGATATTACTTTTTTTTTTTTCCCTGAAAAACTTTTGTGTGGTGGTGTTGGGTGGTGGGGTTTTTTTTGTTCTTGTTGTTTGTTTGTTTGTTTGTTTGTTTGTTTGTTTGTTTGTTTGTTTTAAATCTCCAGTTTATTAAAAGCTCAAAACTCTGTAGTACGTTTTGTGCCTGGGATGTAACATAAGGTCTACACCGAATGGCAGCCTGCAGAGAGAGCGTATTCTGGTGTAGTGTTCTGTGGCTGTGCAGTGCTTCATACTAGGCCTTAAAATGAGATTTACTGGCCTCTGAATTATTGCTTAGCTTCACTGGGGATGTTAATGTCCAAATCATGTGTTAGAGTGCAGGTTATGTACTTCACTATTACACAGGTTTATTATAATAAATGCTGCTGGGTTGCGTCTTTTTTCTTTGAATTTTGGTACGAAAGCTGCTGGGTAATGTTTTGAATAATTTTGATTCTGTTTGTGAAAATACAAATTAGAGGAATTTACAGACAATGTAAATGAAACAATTTTAAGACCTAGAAAATAAATTTTAGATAAACACATACAAATTTCAGAGGCACTAAGTCATTTGTTCACAGCCAATAGCCCTTTAAAGAGCAGAGAACTGCAGGAAATATACCATGATAACACATGTGATTAAATTATTGCAAAAATATATTCAGCCTTTTGAGCAGGTCTTTGGGTTGTTTTTTTTTTTGTTTGTTTCTTTGTTTAGGTTTTTTTTTGTAATGGAAAAGACACAGAGGTAGGTGATAGGAGATAACTGGTTTAAAGCAGGACACTTAGCTCCAGCTCAGAATTCCCACCCTTCTATGGCACAAAAGAAAAACTGAGAAATGTTAGCATTAATCTCACCATCCAGTGAACTGTTTTCTGTGCCATTATTATCTGATCTGGAATTGAGTATGCTCGAGTCCCCTCTTCCCCCAGCCCCCCTCTTATTTCAAAAGGACTTTTTTTCCCTTCATGTCTAATACCTGCAGATTCACTTCTAGAGAGTGACTCTTCAGATTGCTTAGGAGGAGAAAGTTTGTTTCAAAGAGGATCTGTTGTACCTCAAGGTCAAATGTTTTCTTTGAGCCAGTCTGTGGATATTTTATCTAGCTGTAGAACTATGCAACGTCCACTGAAGGCTCTGCAGCTGCTAAAAGACTGTTCCTGTGGTGTGATTAATGCTGAAAAGGTAAATGTGATGATAATAAACAGAAATCTAGTTAGCTTTCATTACATTCAGGGATCCTTACCAGTAATTTAATATCATCGATATGCTAGTGTCAGGTTCATTATAGAAGGTTAATATTTTAATAAAGTAAGGCTTTAAAAATGATGGAGAAACAAGAAGCAGTCATACTTTGGCTCTTACTTTATATTGCATTGGTTGTAGCGCAAATCTTGAAATATGTTAGACAGAAATGAGTGAAATAAAACCAGACCAGTTTAGGGACATATTGACAAACTTAGTGGCTGCCATGCATGTCGTAGTGGTACTCTACCTGGATCAGACCAGGCAGAAGTCAAGCTGAATGTCTTGGATAGTTCATGTTCTATGAATACATGAAAAAAAATACTGTGTTCTTGGAAGACTCAACTATTGGGTTACTGCAGAACGTATTATGTGGACTGTTTTCTGCATGGGAAATTTAGGAAAAAGAATGAAATGGAGAAAAAAGCTCCATGTTAACTAAGGATATAAAACTTCTTGGGTAGTTTTAAAAATGCTGACTGCGCTTTGGCATTTAGCTTTTCTAATAATTCCATAGCTATACTATAGACATGCTATATAGTTACTTTGCTGTGGTCTGGATTTGGGCTTGGACAACTACTTTTATGTCTTTTTCATGTTTTTAGCATATGAACCATAGGACTCAGATCTGAAAACCCATCACATGCTATCACATGCATTTTAAATAGCTGCAGGCTCCTTTTATGGCTGCAGAACTATCAAGCTCCTTAGCCTTTCTGTAACTGCAAGATGCTGTGACAGTTTTAGTGATTTCTGGCAATTGGTTGTGGGACTGGCAGGTGTCTTTGGGCTGATACTTGAGTGTTTGACCCTCTTGCGTACAAAATGAGGCTCAGGCATGAAGTGAGAGTTTTTGGTAGCTCCGTGGAAGCAGCATTATAACTTCTGTGGCTGAAGCGTTGGGGAAAGGAGGGATACAGGCTAACAAGGCAGTGCAGAGAAGTAAAAGACTTTTAGGAAGGTCATTTTAATAATTTACTTTGACCTCCTACAGAAAACAGGCACAGGACTTCCCTCTACAAATTCTTCTAGCTGGGTCTAAATCCTCAGGAAATTGGTAATGAGGTGGAATGGGCAGCTCTGGGATGTCCATCTTTATCTGCTTGAGGACCATGTGTCTGTGGTATCTCTATCCAAAACACATCCTTCCTTCCTTCCTTCCTCCAAGCTGGCTGTGTCAGATATACAGCTCTGTCTATGCAGAGATTTCAGGTTAAGTGCTGTGCTTCTGCACCCATTTGCCATTCCCACAGCATGCTGTAATTTCTTATTTTAAAAGTATGATAATATTCAAGGCTTTAGGACATAAAAGCCAGTAAGTAGCAAACGCATTATCACTGCTTACAGTATGGTGTGCGGGATCTTGACTTTAGCACATGGTAAATGGTAGAGAGCTCTATGAACTAGCAGTTTGAATAACAGGTTTCTATAGGCATCTTGTTTCAAATAACATTTTTAAAAACAAGACTGCTTTATCTATCTGCATTTCATCATTCAGCAGGATTCTTCTGTTTCCAAAATCAAAATTTGTAATCTGCTGCCACGTGCATGGTTTGTGCTAGTCAGATCCCTAAAATAAATAACCAAGGTTTCCCAACTACTCCAGTCATTTAATTTTGATGTTTTCCCCTATGAGAACGTCCCATTGTGGCCATTTCTGTGACAGACTACCCAGATTACTTGGTATCTTGGAAGAACACCTGCTTGCTGCAGGAGAGCAAAGCCAAGCCTTTGAATGATGCTGCAGCTGTGGCCTTGTCAAAGTCTGGAGACTGGGGGTGGGAGCCCCAGAGTGTGCTTCTCTGGGGGTGTATGGATGCGTGTGAGGCAACACGCAGGAAAATAACACAGGTTGTAACACCCTCAAGTATTGTTTATGTACTCGACCTTGTGTAAACCTATAAAATTGTTTTAGAACTATGGTAATGTACAGAATGCTTCCCAATAACAACAGTGCTCCATCCCTGAAAGGTTTGGCATATCTGCTTTGGCAGCTAACTAATTTACTGCTTTCTGTGCCACAATGTCTGGGGTGTTTCGGACAAGCCCACTGACTCCCCATCCTGACTCACACCAAAAGTTGTGCACCTAGATTTGAAATCCATCATGCAGAATACAGTAGTAATGATACTCTTGCAGAATTGCTAATGTCCAAAGGAGGGATCTTTGCACCTCCGCTGATACGTGCCTTGGAGTTCTGCACACCCAGAATGCTTACTGTGGTCACGGAGACAGTTTTTCATTACATTGTCTTTTAAAGTCTCTCGGCCAAATGCCTTGGTCCTTCTGTTTACAAGCTGATCCAAACCAAATGAAAACAAAGGAAAGTTTTTAGCACTTTAGCACTTGACCGCCACCACCCTTCACACACTTTAAAGTTAAATATGAGAAAGTGCAAGGATCTCAGTTGCTTTCAGAACACATTGAATTATTTCCTTCAGTCTTTCTTTTTGTAGGCAAATGAGCCACTGAGCTCAGAGGGACTTTAATAGACACCGAGACTCTATTACTGGTCAATAGTTAAGTATAGTTAATAAGCAGGAATATCAAACAAGCCTTGTCTACTGTTGAATGTTTTGCTTGTCTCCCTGGTAGCCATTTGGAGATTAACTAAATGTCCAATAATCAGTCAGGTTTTGCCTGATAGGGTAAAACAATAGTTTCCTGTCAAAATCATCATGAAGTCTTGACATGCAATCCTGTAAGAAGATTTAGAAGGCATAGATGAAATGGAAGTAATCATCATGTACATGACACTTTTCCTTCATCCCTGCTGCTTCATTTTAGTCAGTATTCAGTGCACGGAACCACATTTCAGGAAAATCATATGTCATCCCCATGTGGCAGTTGGGCCAGGAGCACAATTTGTTCTCATGAATGTGCTCATACCACTGTGTCTGTGTTCCCCATTTTCACATCTCAGTTCTCATTTTTATGACTAATTCTGTAGTCACCCAACAACTGTTTGTAAAAATAATGGCATTAAATATCGGATAGGCCAGGGTTGTTGCTATTCTTATTGAATAGTTCATTTTCATTTGGGGAACTAGGATCTGGATGATGTTGTTTATCTCAACAAAAGTTAATTTCTCCCATCCTGTTTTTACTCCTCCCTCTGAGGGAGCTCCAACTGAACGTTGTCTCCTTTCCCCTGTCCCCACCACAGTCTCTGCTACACGTATATACATATATACGTATGTTCTGTGCATCTTTATCCATCTGCCCATGTGTGTCTCTGTCAAGGCATGCTTTGCAAACAACTGGAGGTCTGAAGAGCTGGTGAAGAGTCAGAGACCCCTTAAGCTCAATGTTCTCTATTATCCCTTATGTCACAACAGCTGGCAGGGTTCTTTTTTCAGGACATATATTCAGTGTTTTAACCAAAAGTAGTGAGGCGAGGGAATAGTGAGGGGACTTCAGGGCTGAGGGGAGAGGTTTATTCTCTTTTTGGTTTGCTGTTATTTTTTCTTCAATACTTTTAAATTAGACAGAGACTGGGAGAGCCCACCTGGCTGATAAGAAGAAATCGGCTGTGGAAATAAAACTACAGTTGCTTTCCAAATTCTTTGCTATATCAGCCTGTCATATATAACCTCCGTCTTTCCTTAAGCTGTCTCCCTCCATAGTCCATAAGCTTTCTGTTTCAAAATTTATGCTAGAAAGACTTGAAATATTTCCCTCTCTGTCAAACCTCCCTGGGGCCCCACCACCTGACTCGTCTCTTACTGAAATTGTTCTGTGCACTCTGCTAGTGCAGTTGTTCAATTAAAAAAACCCCAATCTTTACAGGCTCAATAAGTGGTGTTAAATATCATTTTATGAAATATGAAACCCATATTTAATAATTCATAAAGTAAATTCATGTCCTCTGCTGCATGTTTACAGGGTTTTTTCCTCCTATTAGAGAGCCATGATGTAAATAAGATAGTACACATTTCTTTTTTATGCTTTTTCTTTTTCATGGCCTTTCCTAAGCCACTATCTGCAACAAAGCCTCAATTACAGAGTAGTATTTTGACCCAGGGCTGCACCAAAACAGCTGATAAATACAAATTAATTAATCTTTTTCTTAAAAATGTGCTGACTGTATTTTATATTTCAGTAGTATGCCTTGGTTCCTCAGCTGGTTGGTTTGCTTCCCACTCCATGTTATCATGAAGCTGTTGCTGTTAATGCATGCCTGATAACTGAATAAAACTTGTTTAAGAATACCAGGTAAAAGTTGTGAAGGATGTCATCACTGCCTGGCTGGCAGAAGCTCAGCTGCTTTGCAGTTGTTTGTGCTGGCAGATTTTTGCGTAATCAGATAGCTGAAATGAATACTATTTTCTATGTACACATACAACATGATTTTGGCTATGCAGTACAGAGGAGAGTGAGAGGAGAGAGGATGAAGGTGGCTTTTCATTTGGGTTAGTTACTCTTCCGCCCTCCCCTCCCCTGCAAAACAAAATTCGTTACTGGCCTTGGTCTTCACTCACTACTAAAGGCACAATTTCCTGTTTCTACCAATTACATCCCTATTAGTGCATATGCAAAGGTAGATTTAAGCATCTTGCCTCAAATGGTCTTATCTCATTTGGGATAAAATACAGTGGCAGAGAAGCAGAAAACAGTGAAATTCGTGGAGGCAATATCTGATGATTATACAATTTGCTCTAGGACACCTTGATGGTTACAAACTATCTGTATGGTTTTCATTTGTCAAGTATAAAAAAAAAAGACTGGAGGCTTTTACCATAAATCCCATTTTTTGATTGCTGTTACTCCTAGATTTCTCAGAGAAAGCTCTTGTTAGCCTTAGGACAAAGAACAATTCAAGTGATAATATATAGCTAAACTAGTAAATAAAATCACATGGCTTTCCTCTTCGTTGTTTCTCTGCAGTGGCAGTACAAAATAAGGAAATCACTGTAATTGTTATTTAGTATTTTCCCCTCTTACTGTTATTATTCTGTAACAGTTTTAAAAAATAATATTTGTTTATCTGCCTTTGTCTTGAAATCATCATCTGGGAAAATCTGCTGTACTTTGAAGATGAAATGCAGCTTAGTAAAGTGTTGGGCTCCTGAAATGGTACGCAGCCACGGCCTGGCTTTTCCCTTCTAACGAGCACAAACTTGAGAAGCAGTCACACTGAGCACCATAAGTGGAGAACCTGAACAGAGGCTTCTACGTGATCTTGCACTGAGGTGTTATTTTGGGGTTTTTCTCACCCAACTTCATGAAGATCAATGCCTTCGAAAAGGCCTGTTGAGGTTTTTGCAGTCTGAGATCTGATCTTCGAAATACAGATGATCCCATATTGAGTGCATTAGGGGTCAACTATCCTGACTTTTCTTGAGTGTTTCTTTATATCCTGTGGATGATCCTGTACCAAAGGATCTGCATTCAGGGTAAATATCTATTTTCTTGTCTCCCTTCCCTTGAATTTTGAACTTTCCATGGGATTTTTTTTCTACTCTGAACAGGCTCTGTAAACAAAAACTAAAAAAATGTAAGGCAGGATTCCTCTCAAAATATTGGGAAGGGTAAGGAAAAATAATCTGAACCTCCTGCTTACTCCAGTTACAGACTAAAGTTTATTGTCTGAAAGACTAAAAAAAATCATTAAAATAGTTTTGATACAGATGTAACTAAAGACACTTTTTTCTGCTTTGTTGATAATTCTACTTTTATGTTAAGTGAAAGGCACTGTCTGCTGTGCTTACAAAGTGGTCAGGAAGACTTTTTCTTGTTGTTTTTACCGCATTTGTGTTTGGCTAGTTTTTTTAAATCATTTTGTATCGTTACCTTGAGATTTTAACTGGATCCTAAACTCAGATGAAGGACTGCACATCTTCCTGGTTACCTCCGCATTCTTGCAGTGCAAGTAAAGCATTGCTGAATCTGTGTGTTGTGGATGGAAGTTCTACCTATTTGCTTCTCTAATTCCCCTGGAACACTAATTGTTGAAATTGGAAGGAGAAGCAGCTGCTGCTGCTATATCAGAAGTACTAAACCAGTGAGGGACTGTACTGCAGTGTGCCTCTGTGGGAGGGATATAAAGGCCTTTTTAAGACTGCATTTTGTATATGTTAAAGCAAGAAGCCTCTTGTGAGACTGTATTGTGTGCCTGCTTCTAAAACAGAGTTAATAACCTTTTAAACTCTTTCTAGATACATCTAGCCTTAAGCAACATGAGAGGACAACTCTGCCTGGTACTGTGGCTGGTAGCTTCTGAATAGAAACAGCTGGTGGAATTGCTGAGTGATTACCAACAGCAATTAACAGTCCCAAATTAAACCAAATCTTGTTTTCCGGGATACAGTATGTAAATATGCACTCTGAATAGAGAGAGTGAGAAAGAAAGAAAGAATTGACAAAGCTTGGTACAAGTGCACAAATGGTGCACAGAAAAGTTTGAAGCCTAGGTTCTACAAATGAGTTTTCTGGGATCTTTACATGATTACTAAAGGAAATGCACATGGAAAAAAAATAAAACACAACACAAAGCTGTAGAATTAGGGTCAAGGTATATTGCTGGACTTGTCGTGTTAGTTTCATAATGCAGGCAGCCCTTAAATGTGAGTCTCTCCAGTTTGGGTAATGATACACCGGTAATGCTGTGTTACACCTTGATGTGTCAGGGTGCCTTCACGCTGTGCTCCAGTAAGGAATACTGCTGAGAGATGCTTCATTTTATTTTTTGATGCCTAGGTACTGGTATTAGCTTTTCTGCAGTGCTCAAGTACAAAAGAATGTAAAGGCAAGGAAGAATCCTGGAAATGGTTATAATTTTCTTTTTAGTGCAAACTTCCTTTCTTTCACAGTTGGTTACTGGCAAGCACATGCATATCCCTTTTGATTTGAATATAAGGAAGTGTATATATATACCAACTAACATAGCTACAGTGTATGTTTTCTGCAGGTAAATGAGCAAAGCTTCTTTGCTAGAAGAGAAGAAAACACTGATAGAGCTACCAATGTTTCCTCTATTTCACAGTTGTGGGTTTTGTCTTGTTTGGGTTTTTTTTGTTGTTATTCCTGGTTTTCTAAGACTCTGGGATACTCTAGTGTTCGTAAAGTGAACCTTAGAACGTTAGAATTTATTTGTTGTCTTTTTGTAGCATGTTAAGGTGTAATAACGTTGTATCTCGGTACGCACCCCTGCATGCAAAACCCACACTATTCTGTTTTTTAAATATTAAAAGTCCTTGATGCCTTCTAGAATTGTCAGTATCAGGAACAGAACTTTCTCTTAATGGCACTTTTACCTGAGTGACTGAACGGAGGTTTTGCCAGGGACCAGGGACAGCGTCTGTAGCAAAGCAGCTGTTGTTCCAGTTTAACATTTATTATTCTTGAAGGAAAAATAAACCTGCAGTTGAAATGCAAGTCAGCAGGCTGTCTTTATTAGTTGGGCTCTTGATATTATTTTTTTTTTGTTTGCTTCTCCTTTGTTCTTGTTGTTGCTGTTGTTTTCTCCTTTCTCTGTCAGGTGTACTCTCCTTACCTGTCATGTTCCCTCTGTCCTTGCTGCATGTTTGTTGCCCTCTATATGTTAGTTTTATTTTCCATCTCCCTTGCTCAAATTAACTCGACTTATTGTTTATTTGTGGGTTTATTTCAGTATATGTGCATATGCAAGCATGCAGATAATTGTGTGTGTGAATATGCATATTTACATGTATATTTGTGTGTACAAGTATTTTGAGTAGGTGCTTGCAATAAACATGTAATAAGGACAGTGATGTATAGGACAATTACTAGTGTAATCGTATGTTCAAATGTTTTGCTTTCTCTATATTCCATTTGTATCTTGATTTTTCTGGGAAATAGTATCCTTAGCTCAGGGGCTTTGTCACTCACCCTGTGCATGTGTGTGGTTCTCAGAACAAGAGTCATCTGCCTGTAACTATGGCCCTTAAGTCTTTTAAAACAATAGTAGTAGTAATTATATGATTTTAAAGTTTTATTTTGTTCAAAGTGGAAAAGTTATTTTTAAAAAAATTCTGCTTTTCTTAAATGTTGTTGGTGAGAAATTTGTGTGTTCATTTGTTCCCTCTTGTAAAGCCTCCAGCTCAGTCTGAAACGTGGCAGTTGCTCATAGTTCTGAGTAGAAGTAGCAACTTTAAAATACTATGTGTCCATGTCATCTGACTCAGGGGGAATAATCATGATCCTCTTTATAAAGTCCCTAAGTTGATGCCAGTTGCCCATCACAGAGGGTATAGTTATTCATAAGTACGGTGGAGGCATTGTACCAATAAAAAAGGACAAGTGAGAAGCTGCCAATAATATTTTTATTTTATTTTATATTTTAAATTGCCTGATGTAAACACTGTGTCCCTAATTTGTCATTTGGAAGGGATAATTTCCTGCAGGTGCATTCTTCTGGCTCAATTTCAGAGGTCAGATGACTTTGGATTAATTGTTGGCATTGTAAATGAGATCCAAAGGAGACTACAATACACAAACACACAGAGATTCAACATCACAATCTCTAGAATGCTAGCAAGTATCTATAAAGTAGTAATACATGTGGCCCCCTACGATGGGCATCACTTAAAACCAGCTTTTACCTATGGTTACTACAAAATACGCTCTGATATCTTGAAGATGTTTCCTACTTACTTGATGTGTAGTGATTGAGGTACATATTGACTTGTTGATGGTGATCTCTTTCTTTTTTTTTTTTGTTTGCAAGTACGCTGACTTTTTAAGCACAAATCACCCTAGACACCTGTCATTTTTAACGCTGTTGAGGTAGCACATCAGTATTAAAGCCAAAATTCTGGAAGTTGGTCATTTAGTTTTCCTCAACCTACTTTGTAGTCAGAATGGAAAAATTACTGCTTTGTGAAACACCCTTTTGTATCTCTAAGTGTTATGCAGTAGCTTATTAATAATATAGATATGCCTGGTGCTATATTACAGATGGTGCTGTATCACTTTTAAGAAGGATGATGTAAGTAAAGGTTGAGACAGAAAGGTTGAAGGTCTGTTTCTCTTCCAGCTTTGCCAATTTTCTTTTTACCCTCAGGGAAGTTGCTTAAAGTCAGTTTTATCCATCTGTAAAATTAAAAGATCTTCTGAGTCATTGATCATTGATTTCTCTCAGAGTATTAAGATCCTCAGATTGAAGGTCAAGTATATTTGCGTAGTATTTAAGATAAATGTGCTGCACTCATGCCTACTTATCTGCACTGTGGCAGAGGACAGGAGTCCAAGTCATGAACCAGGATACAGTTGTGCTGCCGCTGTAGGAACACAGTAAAAAAGACTGTGTGGCTTAAAGACCTTACAGTTTGCTTGTCATTTCCCTTGATTCCACTCTTGTATATAATCCCTAAGGGTGGAATATGCTTTTTTCTTAATAGAATGTGATGTCCTATATAAAACCAGCCATCACTTAGGAGCTAAGTTGTGCTGTGTGTGAGAGAGGAGGGAGAAGTCTCTGTACACAAAGACAGGAATACACAGGCTTTTTCTTTGTCATGCTCCCCAAAAACTTATAGTGCCTTAGCTGTTACTGTATTGTATCTATATTTTTCTCCTAATTTCCTAATTTTTCTCCATCATAGTAATCTAAACATGCTTTCAGGACTACAATGTGTTTGGCTGTGCATTAGATCGGGGAATACGTTCTTAATTTGTTCCATTTAGGTGGTAGCTAAGGTAGATGGCACTTTCTTGTCATTGCCAGCTGCCACAAGACTGCTTCTTACAATGCCACTTACACTTTTCTGTATATTTCCAAATGGTCATTTAAAGAAAAAGTTGCAAGAGAAGGAGCACGTGGATCAGTCGGGGAGATGGAAGAAAGAGATAATAGAAGAAAACGACAGAATTTTCCAAACATTTTCATATGCCAGTGTAGATAACTGAGAATTTGGTCTGTTCTGAAAGCAGATGGAGCTGGTTACAATGTGCTCCAGAGCAGCATCAGTCCTGGTGTAAAATGAGCTTTCTGGCTCAAAATCCAAAGGAGCTCCCTTCTTTAAAAAAAAAATAATAAAATGTACTGGTAATGCAAGTTGATTTGCAGTATTGCCATATATATGAAAAAAACCAACCAAACATAAACATATAAACACAACACTCATGAGTCAAAGCTGTCTGTTGGGAGTTACCATTACATCAAGATTTAATTTACATTTCTTGCAGAAAAAGACTTCAATATTCCACACTATCCCATGCTCAACAGTAATGAGCTAAAATGGTATGTAAACATTATAAACAAAGATCATCCCAAGAGCAAAATTCCTAAGTGAATCTGTGACTCAGAAGTGCCAAAGAGTGATTATGGAGTTCTCAGGGTTGATTTTAGCCCATCATATGCAGAAATGGTGAATATGTTCTGCTTTTCTCTCTCCTCCTCTCTGCTAACTTTTGCTCAGCATTGCAATAAAGAAACTGTTAATGACAAAAAGAGATGCAAAATGCCTTTAACACTAGTTAGCCTTTTTGTTGCCCTTTACTTATCTGTATAAGGCAATCAAATGATTCAAACAAACAAAGTCATTCCTCCACAACATGTGTCTAATAATTGTGGCCAATGCAAATTTGATCTGTCAAAAATCTTGTTGTGTTTTCTTGATATGTCAGTTCATGGCACAGCTAGAAAGAAAGGCGGAGCTGTCATTTGTTAGCAGAACAGCTGGCGTAACAGACTGGAAGTTGTGTTCTCCAGGAATTAATTTTTTACCAAGGTAAGTTCAGTTGCGGATTTTAAACTGTTAAATTAGCAGCCTGGGCTGTGCTGCTTGCCTGGGTAACAATAGAATTTCAGAGGAGATACAAGGGAAACAGTGGAACATATGTTTTGGGGTGGGGGTGCTGGTCTTAATTTTTATTTTCCTCCCCCTGTTTCTGTTACTGAGGTTGATTGCTCTGACAGCTGCCCAGGGAAACCAGAGACTCTCCTGTGTGGGAGTCAGAACATGTATGCTAGATAATCGTTTATTTTGTATCTTTTTTTGTCCTTTTTCTTAGTAGGATTTTTCTTAAAACAACTGAAACCTCATTAAGGAGGAAAAATAAATTCATTACTGCCATTTAATATTTCCAAAAAGTACTTGCTTCTCCCTGTCCTGAGATACTGGTTAAGACAATGTATTTTGAGTGTGCTGAACTCCAGTTTTTTACTGCAGCATAAGTTTAGAAATGCTATGTACACAATATTCCTAGAAGTACACTACTTGAATCGGGGAGGGTTCAAATAGAGAAAAAAAAAAAAAAAAAGCTTGTGAATTCTCCATGGCAAAAAACCTTTTTAGATTTGAATATTTATTTCTTCATAATTTTTTAATGATGTTTAAAATTTTTAGCTTTTCATACCATATGTAGTGATTGAAGAGGCAGGGCATTTGTTATAGTTGCAAGATACCCTGTGACTGTCTCGGTGCTGTCAGATGCTCGAATGCATCCTGGTAAGTGTTCTAGGCATGTGCTGTGAGTGATTGTAACATCATGTTTTTTTCTAGTAGATTATGCAATGAACCAATTCTCAAAATCAAATCAGTAGCTACACATTTTTTTTTTTAAGAGGTGTAGTATTGGTGGCAATTTCATGGTTAAGGTTGTGTTTAGATTTACACTAAAATACTTCACAGTTATACTCTAAAGGTGTAATTACCCAGACCTCTTAGATAACAGTGGGAATCTTTCCAGTGATTTTTTGGCAGGCTTTCTGTAGAGCCTTTCAATTTTTGATGTAACATCTTTTAGCAAAAATCTTTACTAAAATTCTAAAGAAAAAGCAATTAATATTGGTTGCTTTACAAAAAACCTAACCAAAACCAGAACCCAAGCAAACAAAACCAAAACCCAACAGACCCAAATGTGACTACTTTCAGCAGGTTAGAATTACAGTCGCCATCAGCTGCTAATATATGTGTATTTTTTATGTGTGCATGCAGATTATAACAAAACTTGGGCCCTGAGATCATATTTGAGACGTTAAAATTAAAAATATCTGTAGCTGCTGACCTTGTTGAGAACAACCTAATATTAGTTTGCCAAAGTCATGACAGTTTGCAAAAAATCATTGCAGGCTCATTGATGTCCACAGTCTTTTGTGCCGCCGCTCAGGTAGTGTTAGTTAATGAAAAAAAAAGCCCTAATAATGAATAACACCCCCCTCCCCTCATACACCCAAATACTACAAAGGGTATTCCTTTATGGCTTTGTTTTTAAGGCAACAATGCAGACTATGATTTGGAAGAGTTTCAGTCTTTAAAGCGATTTTGTTTGCATGACACCTCTAAATGAGACTTGACTCTTCAGATGAGGATTGAATTGGAAAAATTCCCTCTAATACCGTTCGGATCACACACTCACTCTTGGAGGAAACATGAAAAATGTCACTGAAAATTCTTCATTGAATGTAGCTTGGTTTTAGAATCATAGAATCTTTAACATTGGAAAAGACCTCTAGGATCATTAAGTCTAACTATCAACCCAACACCCCCATGCCCTGAACTGCCACGTCTACATGCTTTTTGAACCCCTCCAGGGCTGGTGACTCCACCACCTCTCTGGGCAGCCTGTTCCAATACCTCACTACTCTTTCAGTGAAGAAATTTTTTCTAATATCCAACCTAAACCTCCCCTGGAGCAATTTGAGGCCATTTCCTCTTGTCCTATTGCTTGCTACTTGGGAGAAGAGACCAACACCCACCTCACCACAACTTCCTTTCAAGTAACTGTAGAGGGTGATAAGGTCTCCCCTCAGCCTTCTTTTCTCCAGGCTAAACAACCCCAGGTCCCTCAGCCGCTCCCCATAAGGTTTGTGCTCCAGACCCTTCACCAGTTTCCTTGCCCTTCTCCGGACATGCTCCAGCAGCTCAATGTCCTTCTTGTAGTCAGGGGCCCAAAACTGAACACAGCACTTAAGGTGTAGCCTCACCAGAGCCGAGTACAGGGGGACAATCACTTCCCTAGTCCTGCTGACCACACTATTCCTGGTACAATATCCTGTTGGATTTAACAGAAGGGCCAGAAAACACAAGCTGAGCTGGTACCTGAGTCACGGGATGATATTTGGATTTTACTTAAGCATTATTTCTTATGCAGTCACTTTGCTTGTGGAAATTGGACAGATTTCTCCAGACAAAGTGGCTGTTATGTTTCCAGAGTTTCCCAACTTATGCTTTAAAGGTAGACTGGACTGCTTTCACACGGTACACCCAACCTACCTTGATACAAAAGAAGTTAAACTGAAGGGGTTGATGTAGGTCTGAGTGCTAGAAACATTCTTCCAGATGCTGTGAGCTGGAGGGAGAGACTGCTTGCGAGGCACCCATGCTCTGTATGGTTGGGGGTGCCCCACTCAGGGGTTACCCTGAAACCCATCTCACCGCTTCTATCTTCTGCTGAGTGAAGACTAAAGTCTTAAGAAGGAGCATGTAGATGACAGCAAGGTAGAAGAGGAGCAGCTTTCCTGGTCATTCCTTCTCTTATAAACCCCAACTCTTTTTTTCATAGTCAAAGGTAGCTCAGCTATTAGTTGGAGGATGAGGAAGGTGGATGAGAAATTTATCCAGATGAGTTTTTTTATTTATTTTCAGAATTTTTGTTGGAAAACTTCTTATATGAAGTTGAGTAGCATAATAGGTTTGTGTCCTCAGAGAACAACTATGATCGTTCCTAATTTTCTTGATATCAGATCAAACTTTATTTGCCCAGTACTTTTATTTGGTTCCCACTTTGTGATGGTTAAATTATTGTGCTTGTTTTCTATCATGTTCATCAGCTTTTAATAAAAGTATCAGCTTTTAACAGTGTAGTAACCTAGCTTCTGAGTAATATTGAAATTACCTTAAAACAGTTCATGCCACCTTGAACAGTATCAGCTGCTGCCTTGTTTTTCATGTGTACATGCATTTCATACGAGTTTTGAAAACCCAGCTGCAGTAAACCTCAGAGCTTTGGTACTGCAGATTACTCGCTGCATGAAAATACACTGACATATTAATATTTCTGGTAATTTCAGATATGCACAAATGTTAGGTTAATTTTTTCTCCTCTCACAGACTTCAGTTCTTTTTTTTCTTTCTTTCTTTTTTTTTTTTTTTTTGGTGAGTTGCAAGTGTCCAGGTTTCCATTCATATGGAAATAAATGTAGAAGATCAGAATATTTGTTCTACAGTTTCATGAGGCTGACTTCTAGTGAGGATTAAATTAAATTCTTCAGAAAGTGTGGCTCTGATGACCACTGAAAAGAAAATCAAGCAGTAGATTATCAGGGACAAAGAACAGATTGTCTTCCTTAAATGAAAATCTAGAAAAAACCTGTCATTTACCACACATTTCATGTCTTTATCTACAACCTGGAATTTTCAAATGAGCTTTTTTTTTAATATTCCTGGCATGAATAAAGAAGCATCTGACTATCAGGTTTGAGTAAGCTCTTTAAAAGACCGGATTGTGAAAAGGAAATGTGTTGTATTAAAAGGCAATGGATACGTGACTTTCCTTGCAGTTTACTAATTTTTTTTTAATAAAAGACGCTCATGAATGGTCTTGTAGTACTAATTCTAACCAGTAATGCTGATATTGTTTTACATGATTTATTTGGTATCCACTATCCCCATTGTTCAGTATTTTGACTGATGATTTGACACATAAAAGGTTTGGCCTTCATAGAGGATGGGAAGAGACGTATAATAGGGAGAGAAAGGTATTTCCTACACATACAATTAAGGAATAGATGAATGAAAAATGAGGATAATAGAGACAAAAGCAGCACCTCTGAGTTTGTGTGGCACAGTACCTTGTGTGACTGAGGACACTGACAAAACAGGGAAAATCAGCAGTGCCTGTGCGCTCCCATCATAGCACAAACTCCTTGGAAATTGCTGTAATTATGATCACAGTTGTGAACTAAGCTTGTCAAATGATCAGGTGACTGTTGCTCTTCTCAGGAGTATTAGTCTCTTTATGTTACTGCATTCTGTTTTCTTTCTCTGTTTTTTTCTTTCTTCTTATTTTTCCTCTTAGCCCCTCTTTCTGTGGTATTTTTTCCCAAACTGAAGGTGCAAGTGTTTCGGGATAGTGACTTCCTTTTTATGGCACGTCTATGCAGTGCTTGGTTAAACTAAGCCTTCAAGCTGTATGTTTCACTTCTAGGTTACTTACCTTAAAATCTACAAAATATGATTTATGTAGGTTTTTTAATGCTGTTAAGAGAATACAGATGGATCTGGCTCATTCATTATTATGACACGGGGTGGAGAACCATCTATTTGAGTGCTGTCATTTTGCAGGTAGGCACCCGCTGGATGTTTGCGTGCCACATGCAAATACCTGTCTTTGGCTTGGCCTTGACAGCAGCTGCCTCAGGGAAGAATAAGTAATTACTAGCATTATTGTTATTTCATAGTAATTTATATTCAGGAAGCTCTTTGGAGTTAGAGTCAGGACCAGGAAGTCCCATGGTGGTGAGTACTCCTTGTATACATACAAATTGTAGGTTGAATTGAAAAATTTGCAGTCTAAACAAAGGTGAGCAGCATATTTTGAGCATCTAGTCTACATTAAGAGCTTTCCATTACCAGACACCTGCTTTTTAATTGAAATTACACATACCCTCACTATACATACATACATAAGCGTGTAAATGTCCTGAAAAAAATGTAACTTTTGAAGGCTATAAATGTAACCACAAACTGGATATATTCTAGCATATTTTTAGTGTAGAACAATTTGACAAATAAAATTATGTCAATAGTTTAGAATGCTACAGAATGACATAATTTGGTGGTCTTTGTTAGTGCTTGTGTAGCTGTGCTTTCATTTAAAGACATGGTCAAAGTAATGTAGTGGAAGTGTCAGCTTTCTCCAGGAAAGGTAAGATGCTAAGATGCCATGTTCAAGACTTGCACTTACCAGGTTAATTTTCACTGATAAAGCTATTCCAAAGGTTTGTCTCAATGTTGTTTTTTTTTTCCCTGTTTTTTTTTTTTTTAATAAAATAAAAGAAATAGCGTAATGAAAGTGTCAGTTAATGTTTCCTTTCCTTTCCGGGAGTGGGGGTGGAACTCCTTAGCCTCTACTTTGTTTTACATTGCACGAATATTTGACAGCATTTCATGTGAGGGCTCAACATTAACCCTTTCAATCACAGAATAGATTTGTTGTTGTTGTTTCCAAAGAAATAAATGTACTTAGAGGATATTTGTGTAAATGAGACATGACGCCTTTCATGTTAAACTGTAGTGCTGCTAATTAACATTAAGATGCCATAAAAATATTTTTCTCTTCCTTTTTCCGTGATTTGAGTGAAGATAGGTGGTGATGACAATTAGACAGGAACAGACTTTTTGAAGGAGAAAATGGTAATACCCACTAAGAATTAACTACCTTTTTGGGGTTTTGCTTTACTCCAGCGGTGTTTGTGTTACAGTATTATCTACCAGCCGCAGTATAAAGACAGACCACATCATGCTTGTCACTGTACAAAATTATATGGAGAAATGGTTTCTTCACTGAAATCAGTGTGCCAGGCCAAACTCTATGTGAGCAGATTGGGAATTATAATTAATGTCTGTTATTCCTCAGTATCTTTGCTTTTTTTCAATGAATGAATTGTCTCAGCCATGATGCAAAGGAGTGCTTGTAATTGGAGTTCGCCTGAGAAATGAAAATTCAGGGGACTTCAGGCATTACTGACTTGGAAACCAGTAACCATGAGATGCTTGAGCTAGCAGGGAGGGGAGGAAGGAAGGAAAACTTTTAGATATTGTGAAGAGTCAGCATATGTGAATCTACTGAAAAGGACTTCTTCATTTATCTTCTAGAGTACCCCCTATGGTTTCATGGCTGTCCTGAACTGTCATGAAGTTTTGCCACAATTAAAGTGACACCTGCTAGAATGTCAATAGGCTTGATGAACTTCCCCCTGCACGAATAGGCAACTCTTGTGTTTGAAGGCAAATGATCTCTGAATTAAAAGCACATATAGAAGTTTCTCAAGAAATTCAAATGAAGCAGAGATTTTTATAATTAATAGGGAAAGGTAGCAATGTAGTTATGTGTTCTCAGCATAAGAATCTCTATATAGCAAGAGAGAATAACTTTGACATAAGTTATATTATTATCTTGTATGTGTTTCTAATGAAAGTTTCTTTTTTTGTGTGTGTGATTTGTTTATGGAACATGTAGTCTCAAAAGCCTTAATTCCATTTCCTTTCCTTTAAGGAAGCATTTTGGTGGTTTGGGACTCACCTAGCAAGTTCTGTCAGTAAATGTTTATTACATCACTCTTACCACGTTTTCTTCTTGGTGTTCTGAAGCCTAGCAGATAAAGTCATAGTGTTGAATAAGAAATCATGTGAAGTTGAATTTGGAAGGGATCAGCATTGATAAGAATGAAAAAAGTTTCTGTGGGTTAGATCACAGTACAGTTTGGATGGTCAACTGCTTGTAAGACAATCTGCCCTGATAACAGAAGACAGAGGCGCCATTCTTACCCTTGTTTGCAAGTGTCTGCATCGTTGCTACTGTGCAGTTTTTGTGATTATTTATGGTTCTACAAATACAAATGAAATGTCTTTAATGTTTTGGCTTAAGCATTATTACACAGTAGCTCCTAAATCAATGTAGTCTGTAGAATTTTTGGTTCCTCTGAGAAAAAAACTGCCTTTAGCTAAATCTGTGTGATTGTGCTTGGAGGATAAGAGCCTGTTGTCTGAGAACAGCTGAAGTCAAAATGCAAAGACCTTTAAGTCACGCATATGCCACTGAGAGTAAAATTTGATCTGCAGAAGTTGTTTTCTGCAGTTGGTGTTACACAAGCTGAAAACAAAAAATGCTTGATTTTCAGCTTCAAGGTGGAGTGTAAAAGTCTTTCCCTCCCCCCCTACGTACATTTGATGTGGATATCATGGGATATCAAAATGGGATATCATGTGGATATCATGGATATCAAAATGTTTTACATTTTGCTTTCAAAAATGTCGGTAAACACTGGCGTTGGGTGCACAAACAGAAACATGCACAACTTCGTATTTCTAGCCCTTCTCAGTGTATGAGGTCAGGCACTTTGCCCTGCTACCATAACTGAACACATCAACGCTGTTGACTACAGAGCCTGTCCACGTACCATATAAAAGTTCAAAGGGAGAGTATTATTGAAGGACCTTTTGGGTGGTTCTACGTTTTTCACACTGTCTTCCCTTTGTTATCAGTCAGGAAAGTCTATGCTATGTAGGTATAAAGATTGCTTATTATTATTCATCTAAATGGTTGCCGAATTAAAATATATTTACTTTTCACAGTTCCACTGACTCCCATCTCAAGAAAGGAGAGAATAAAAAGGAAATAGGAACTTTCAACATGCTCCAAGTCTAGGCTCCTAACATTTAGAATAGTGGGTTTTTGACCTTTGAGCAAAAGCAGAGTATTTATATGCATGCACACTCAACTATTTTAATAGGTTTTGCTTCCAATTCAATTGATGTTATGAAACAGCAGTGAGAGTGGGGTCCATGCATTGAAAGTAAAAGTTTACTTGGTATTTTTAACCTAGAGATGTTATTTTCATCTTTCTTCACAAAATTAAGTCTTTTGATTTAGAAGAGTTTTACATTCTAAGTTTATTTTTTGCCTGGGGCTTGATATCTACAGTCCAAATTGTCCTTTATTAAATGAATTTCATTATACATTTTCAATTTTCCATGCTTTACACTTTATGTGAAACTCATCTGTATTTTCAATGAACACTAATCTAGAATGTCTCTTTCTAACAAAGATATGATGTTAACAATCTCCTTGCCATACTCCTAATCTAGTTATGTATGGCTACAGTCTCAACAAAAAAGAAAGATTGTCTTTCTCTGGTTTTGGTTTTTGCTGATAGCCTTTTTGATCTGATATTTTAAACTTTATTATTAGCTTAAAAATGAGATAAATGTGGAAACAGAGATAAAATTTCAATGATATAAATATTAATTTAATCTTTCTGGAAAATTCATTTATAGCTTTAAAAATGCATTGTAAATACAGTAATTACTATAGTACTGGCCAAATAATTGATTAACACTATAATAAGTTTACCAATTCAACATTAGCAGGTTTGTACTTACCCTTTCTTATCTTATTCTGTTATGTGTACATATATTTACATATTTATGTGCATATATACTTAGAATTGTATGTGTGTATATGTAAATCTCTGCAATACTTATTTCATTGAGAGTGCAGTAAGACATAGAAGTCAGTCAAAGTCTTTCAGCATAACTGTGCTTTCACTTGTGGTGGTGGGCATGCTTAATACAGTACAATTTTTTTGATTTAATTTAAAAGTGCTCATTGGAAACAATGCTATCAGCCATCATAAATAAATAAATACATGTAAAGAACGAGAATTGACAGGAAAAGAGACATTTGGAAGGCATTGAAGGAGAATGACTCAATTTAATTATGCATTACTGCTATTCTCATCTTGGTTTTTTTTTAATGATATTCAAGCAAGTAGCTGATACAGTGGGAAATTCATACGGGTGTATCACATTAGGCCTACTCACAATGTACTCATAAAATTCATAAATATGATAAGACTCTTGAATTATGCCATTCAAACAGTATACTTTATTTTAATAGACATGCAAATAGGACTAGAGATGTTCAGGATCATTACTGTTTAACATTCGTGAGCCACTGTAAATTATGGGAGCATCCTTGGCTGTTATGAGGTTGTCAGGCTGCCTCAAGTCATGTGGAGAAAGGCCATACTGAAATGAATCTCAGCGTTGCCTGTGGTGCTCCTCCATCTGCCTCTGCGATGGAATGAGGATGGGGGATCCCATGTACTAGAGCGCCTGTAATTTGCATTACTCTGTATGAGATGTAACTGCATGACAGCTTCCACCCAACAGAGGTCTATCTCTGAAATAGTTATGGCCATGCTCTTGTGTGAGTAGCCCTAACAGTCCGGAAGGAGGAAACCCTGCAGGTTTTAGCACATTTGACAGTGAACAAAAAAGGATAATGTTGGTTAAGATGTTTCTGAGAAAATGCTAACAATTTTGCACTTATTTTAACCGTTCAGCTGACTTGTTTTTGTTTTGAACCCATGTTCTGTAGGTGCTTGTGGCCAGACACACCATTTGGACACAAATTCAGGGACTTGCCTCATTAAAAAATCCAAAAGTGCAACGAAAAACTAAGTTAATGTAAAATGTGTCCACTCACCAACGCAAATGTGAGGTATCAGCTGTGCCCTCTCTTGACAGTCTCCACTAAAGAGAAGTCCATCTTGCAACCTGTCCTGAAAGGCAACACATCAAATTTGAGCCACTGGATCCAGTAAATAGAATAGAATAGAATAGAATCATTAAGGTTAGAAGAGACCTCAAGGATCACCTAGTCCAACCGAAAGAGGTAGATTATAAAGCTGTTGGGTTTCCAAAGTGAAAATTCTGTGGAGATAACTGAGAGATGTTCAGTTCGGGCAGTACATGTTGCAAAGAGAATTAGAAAGAGGCTGAAGAGCCCTAAACTGAGGGCAACTTTGCAGATAATCCTTATGTCTTTAAATTCCAGATATAAATACTCAAGTAAATTGGGTTATTTTATTCCAGCCTTGGTTTTCAAAATCGTAAGCACTGTAGGAAATGCATTGCATCAATATAACATGTATTCTGGATCATGGTGACTTTTCTCTGAAAAAAAGGTTGCAATCAAGAAGCAAGAGGTAAAAATCAGAACACTCTTGAACTGAGTACTCAGTGCCTGAGGAAGATGTAATCAAACCCGTGCAGAAGTGCCACACTTTCTAGAAGAGCTGATAACAGTACTCTTAGGTCCTGAGTCTTGTCTTCGGCTGGTGGTGTGGCTGAATCTGGCAGGCAGTTAAAACAACCACACAGCATTCGCTGGCTTTCCCCCCTCCCCAGTGGTCTCTGATACTAGTTCGTCTATTTAAGATTGGTTTATATTTTTGTTGCAGATATTTTTCAGCAGTGAATGAACCATCATATAAACAAATTCTACATAAGGGTTTGGCAGACTCTTGTCCTGGAATGGATTGAGTCAAAGGTTGCTTTGGACAGTATACCTAAATCTTAGGTTTGCTGTTTGAATCCTAAAAATAACTGATTTTGCATTAGCAAGTGCCAAATATGCATGCTAGCCTATGAAGTGGTGTAAAATGTATCCCTCATCTGGAAAAGTGTATGTTTTCATATACATTACTTTCAGCACAATCAGCCTAAACGAAGGGGATTTCCACATCAGGATTCTGAGATTTCAGTTACTCTTGACCTCGCTAATGTTTCTGAAAGGTTACCTTTGATTGCTTTGTTCTTTCAGTTGATCTTGTCTCATATTTGTTCCTCTTACTCAGGTAGAAGTTCTCACATTCTTCATTCCTTTTCTCTGTCTTCCTGCATCTGTACCACTGTATTTCGATATTTGTGCTGCAAGAATTTCATCACTTGGGCCTGAGCAAATAACATTGGGCCAGACCTTTTATTACCGTTATTGCTGTAGCGAGGCATTACAGTTTGCTGCCAGTGCTGTGCTCCTGAGCAAAACCAAAAACTTTTCACATTCAAAATCCAAGTTCTTCAGCTGTTAAGGACAGAGTCACCTATCGACGTTGGCAGCTCGTTGATGTCTACAGCCACGCAGGCAGTTGTGTTGTGGTCAGCGGCACAGCTTCCCTGTGATTTTTGCAGCCAGCTTTCCGAAGGCATAGCTACATTTTTTTGTTTACGCTTTTGATCTGGCAAGATTAGCAGCTCTGGATTCGCATGGCACTGTGCCTGTGTGATTATATCCTGCAGGTACGACTAGGCTCCTAAATGCCATCTGGCAGTGCTAAGGGGCCAAATTATATCAGAGCATCCAGGCAATGAAAAGGAAAATGTTTCATAGTAAACTTACCTCACCTGTTTTTGTGTCCCTTGTATGCAGACACCAAATTGGTTGTCTCACATGACTATAAGCATTAAAAATAAGTGCATGGTGAGCTACTTAGCTAGCTGATGTAGCCTTTAGCTTGAGATTTTCTCAATTCTATGATGATATTCACAATTTAATGTTGCAGTTACATGGATTTATGCATTTACTTCCTAATTATTTTTTGAAAGAGTTGCCTGCCTGAAGACCTAAAACCTCCAGTCTCTACTGAAGCTGGTACGTTAAGATTCATCTAAAACCTGAGCTACGGCACGTGCTTTTTGAAGTCTTTGAACTGAATGTAGCTTTAGTTTGAGCTCTGTCTCCTTCAGAGGGAAACACTTTCCTATTCTGCTCACAGGCAGCCTGTGCTGGAGGGCTGCTGCCTCTCTTCTCACAATGACTGCGGCAGCTAATCATGTGTAATCCCTGTGTTACTGCTCACAAAGAAAATCTGTGAGCACTGGAAAAGCATAAATCGGTGGATACACACATTTTACATTGGTAGATTTTATTTTATAAGCCCTATCCTTTTGGATCTGCCATTATTCTGCTTTTTATGTGGCAGATGTCGTGATTTCATTTCTGCTGCCTTGCTGCTGTGGGTTCCTAAACCACATAACTTGTAATGTTTGATGAGATATACTGTTTTTTCTTTCTTTTTAATGTGATGCAAATATTTTGGGGGAGTTTTCAGTTTCATTCTTTAGGATAAAACGTTGAACTGTTATAAACTGTTCAATAATAGAGATGTTATATGTCTGGGTCTTCCAGACATGTCTTTTTTTCCCCGTATGGAAATACCGTTCCTGGATATGCCTTTGCTGGGCTGCCAAACATCTGGAAACCTTAGACAAATAGCCATTGCAAATGGATTGACTGATTTCCTATTGCAGTGAGTCCAACACATCAGAGTTTGTCAGAGTTGCTGTGTATGAGTTATGCAATGCATGTTTCCACCTTAATATCCAGCTTTTGCCAGACAGAGCCATGAGTCTATTGAGTGTGATGGATTGCACTTTAACTTATAATATCAAGGACCTGCACGGTTTTATGCTGCTAAGCAAATGCAGGTGCAAATTTTCAGCATTTTCAGATGGTGATTTAGATGAGATTGCCTGTTTCCATAATTGTATTCCAAACTGGGCAGAGCGCAATTTTTTTTTTCTTGATTGCTTGCTAATTTAGCTCACTGATGGTATCAAAACACTAGATGTGAGTTGCCATTTAGACATACACCCCTGCTCCCTGCAA
This sequence comes from Psophia crepitans, assembly GCA_013399095.1. Classification (NCBI taxonomy): domain Eukaryota; kingdom Metazoa; phylum Chordata; class Aves; order Gruiformes; family Psophiidae; genus Psophia; species Psophia crepitans. The sequence goes on along the minus strand of VWZZ01008017.1, from coordinate 675,460 downwards.
AAAAACTATAAAATAGGTTTTGTTAGAAAGATACAGGGAATTTGTTTGCTTAAGTGTTTTAGGATTTGTTCAGGGATTACTTTTTTTTTTTTTTTTTTACTGATTCATTCTGGCATTGAGTTTTAGTCTGTCCTTTTGCTGTTGCATGCAGCCAGGTTTCTCAGGAGTGTCCTATGAATTCCAAGTAGGTTATTAAAGGATTCAGCTCTCCTTCCGAGACATGGATATTCACAGAAAGATACTTGGGTCCTGTACTATACACATTCAGAATAAATATTATGTTTTAGCATTGTGGACGTTAACAAAAAAGGCTTGTCTGTGCATGTGGATGTGTACATGTGCTGTTTTTCAGGAGCAAGATGGGAGTGCTGCCAACTTGCAGTTCATTATTGCTGCAGTTTATGAATACTTCTATAAATCCAATAGGTATAGTTTCTCTCCTCCATGAAATCTGTTAATTACCTGTGTGATCACAGGTATTTTTTTTAAATTTAAATTTTAATTGTGGTTTTAGTTTTCAACAGAGGGTAGCAGAGTGGTGATTAAATCTTTCTATCCTCTTCAAAGGAATTAAAAGTTGATGGATTTCTGTCCTACAAGCACTCTTAGGCCAATTCAAGATTTAAATTTTCACATCTTCTAATGACAACATTAGGTCAAACATGTTTCTACCCTGTAATTACATCTGTAAAGCAATTCTTGGAAGGATTTGGGGTATAACTGAGGGTCAGTTTGAGTCCAAAGCTCCTTTTGCCAAAACCAGACTTCACTGAATATGGGTTTTCTATTCTCTGAGTGAAATAAGGCCAAGGTGAAGATTGTTTGAATTTTAGTCTAAATCACATAGAAGTGTTTTTGACAAGCAAACAGCATATTTTTAAATTACAGAAGAATCAGGTTTGTTCTCTTGAAAGATTCTTACCAACCACTTTCAATAAGATGAGCAAATTTTAGGTCTTGATGAATACTCCCCATAATTTTTCTAAATTAGATGCTTTAAGTATGCCCTTAATTGTACCTTATCTGTAAGGGTGACCTTTTCTTCCAGATCAGCCTTTACAAAGTTTATCTCTGTCTTTGTCATAGCCAGATTGGATTATGATGTTCTAGCCTGAGTTTAGCAACGTCTAAAGGCCATTCAGAAATTCTGTTAATAAAGAATAAGTTATCTTTCTTGCTTAATCATGTTTTATATGGATCCGTGCTCTGTAGGTAATGTAGCTGATAATTCATTTACAGCCTTTTGAATCTCCTAGTTAAAGAAATCAGGTCTGCTGAGATTCGTAATAACAGCAACTAAAACCACTGGAAAGGAAATAAAATAGAAGTACACTTGGCATGGATTTATTTACAATCAAGTCTGCTATTCTGAGTAATAAATGAGGTGGGATGAGGAAGATAAGGCAAACCCACAAATTTAAAACATATGTAAAATAGCTGTAAGAGCATTCTGTATATTATTTATGTTTAAACATGAAATGAAGATATGGAGTGAGGTTAAAAATGAAAATGAAAAAGTTTAGAGTCTTTTCTGCATGTATTATGGTTAGTCTGAAACCTGGATAGGTTTTCCATGACTAATTGAAAATTGACTATATTTCACATCTGTTTTGGTTTAACTAAAATATGTCAACTACTACTTGCACTCAACATACGAGTTATTTGTATCTTGTTCAAAGGTGTCCTTTAGCTGCGCCATATTTGTTACATTTGGCAGACTGGAGTCTGGACCCATGTTCTTTCTCCTTTTCTTTCGCGGTAATGCATAACCAAAATGCTTGTCTTCTGTCTTTGATCCATGTTCTTACTTTTGACTACTATAGTTATAGTATCTGTTACAAGGTACTAAAGGAGTTCTGTTTTTCCGATTAAGCCTATCTTTACAAACACACTGCTATGAACACAGGTAAGGAAATCTGATCATCCTTAATTTGCATTACCAAGCAGGTCATGCAAGTTAGTTTTATCAATTTACTCCTGTCTGTTTAAAATCACTCTTTGTCTACTTGTTCTTTAGATACTGCAAAAAATGGAAGACTGAAAGGTAAATGAACTTAAAGAGTTAGAATAGGATGTCTCATGTTATATTCTTGATGTGATCTAATTCGATTTGTGCTTTTCAGATGCTTCAATCATAGTCACAATAAATTGTGTTATTGTTCGCTGTTCAGGTGAGATGTACTCACTTTGTAATAAAAAAAATTCAAGTTGTTCTGTAGATATGCTTCAGAATAGACAGAGTAAATATCAGATTGAAAAAAAAAGGAGGGGATATTTTAGGGTGAATTACAGTTCTGTTTTAGAAAAAGCCTTATGCTTTATGTGGAAGTTTCAGAATTTGCTGAAAAGGAGAAGTCCACCAGCCCAATTGTGCTGCCTGCACTCAGGGCAGAGGTGCAATGCCATGTTTTGCAGCACTGGCTCTCTCAGGAAGGGACATGGGAGGAGGTTGAGGAATCATTGACTGTTGAGGAGATAATGTCATAGGTTTCTGACTCACGTCTGACTAAAACTGTAATTGCTCTACTTAAATATTTCTTACTGAGATGGATGTTCTTTTATGTGTGTTAATCAACTTTGATATTTAACAGTATTCATGACTTTTCTGAACTTTGATATAGTTATCTGGTATTCTGTCAGGTTGTGGTAGCTTCTTTCCTTACTGAACACCATTTGCTAGAAACAGTCCTACCTCTGCTTGCTAGGGAACATGTCCATGCACACATATATACGTCTGTGACTTCAAGCTAACTCTGTGGGGAGATGTGAAGGAGCTGTCTAGTTTAATCATCTCTCAGCAACTGTTGTATCTCGGACAGATAAATGTTTCTGAAAAGGTCTGGAGGAAGGAGGCGGGGGGGGAGACTCAGACACTAATTGCCTTTGCTATGTCTTTAAGTAAGGTGCAAAATCAGCATCTATACTCCAAATCCACTTCAAAGAACAGAGAACTACTGCAGTTCACTGCTGTTATAAGGTTAGGAAAGAAAAGAATGGAATCTCAGTTTAGAAGCAAAATCAGGAGAAGGCGGGTGGTCTCTACTTTTGCTTTTCAGTTCTCCTGGGCTCTCAGACTGAGCACAGCCAGACCCTCGATGCCCAGAATCTGTACCTTCCTCACCATCCGGGCAGGGCTCAGGAGTGCCTACGCCTGGAATCGGCCAGGCACTTTCCCAATGAACGGCACCTGAACAGCCGCAGACTGAAATCAGCAGTGGGGCAGGACAGAAGAGAGGTAAAGACCTTGTTCTTCCCCGACACCTTTGCAACATGGTGTGACTCTGGGTGAATGAAATGCACTATACACCCAGAAATGCATCAGCGCCCCTCTCATTTTGGGTGCAAAGAGCCTCATGCATGTTTGCCTCTCCTCCCATAAGGTCCTGGTTCAGACCCATCCCCTTCCTGTTATCACTGTGCTGTCCCTCATCAGCTCTGGGATCTCTGAAGTGATCTGTGTACGCTTCCCTCTATAGTCAGAACTTTGTTCAAAATGCACAGTGAAGAAAAGATGAAGATGCAGGTAGGCTTCAGTATCTGCGTGTGTGTGTAAAATATTAGGAACTCTCAGCAACAAATAGCTGTGCGATAGTTTGACTTCCTACAAACCACAGAAATCCTCAATCATCCATCGGGTGTGAAAACTATATTAATGTTAAAGGTCTTCATGGATCAGAACAACAGAAATCAAAAAGCGTCTCAAAACTTTAGTTCTTAATTTTTACTTTTGATACCAGGCTGTGGGTTTGATTTCAGTCTGACTTCGCTGCAATTAATGTTGCCTATGTTGCATTTAGAGCTTCGGTGATACCTTACTTGAGGGCAGCCCTGCTTTTTGTTTTAATTCTGTCCCAAATAAGCAATAAAATAGAAAACAATTAATTTCCCTAATGATGTGCCAGCAAACAACAACAATGGCATTTGATCTTTGCACTTACAAACATAAGATCTTTCTTGACAGAAGCTTGAAATCCATAGTAATTATTGTTCTGCACGTTGTGTAATCCATATGATCTTGGGCAAAGACTGCAGAGATGCTATTTTTAGACTGTAGAAGTAAATCTGGAAAGCTTAAAATCTCTGAATTTGGGAAGTGTTACTCAAATAATTGCCCAGTTTTGAGATTGGAAAGATAGCATGGTTCGAATAAAAGAATACTGCTATTGGGCAATCTCTAAATTTATCAGCTACTGTTCTATGCAACCACCATCTTCCCCACATGCAGACCTCCTTTCTGAAAGGTTCACTCATGAGACCAGAAGGGAGTGAGCTGACAATGGTATTAATCTTCAGAAATTTAAAACATGTTTTTCCACTTTTATTTAAAAATAACCCTTTCTGTTCACACAACAAAACTGTGCATATGGTCAGTAATTTCCTAACTAAACTTTTGTAAAGTTTGTGTGGGGAAGCCGTTCTGGTGTTGCCTCAGTGGAGAGAAGCAGGAGTCACTTTGTATGGGAGGTGGTGGGATCAGGTAGGGCGTGGTGTCCAGCTGTTCACATAGAATCATAGAATCGTTTTGGCTGGAAAAGACCTTTAAGATCGTCAGGTCCAACCAATAACCTAGCACTGCCAAGTCTATACACTACATAGGCAGAAAAAAATTGTATTTGTAAGGAAACAAGAGGCTTTCTCCCATTCAGCAGTAAATTTCGATTGCCAGAGGTACAGCTGAAGCTGACTACTGCACTGCCTGGGAAGTTCAGACCATTTGGAAACTCGGATAACATCACACCAATGCAGAAATCAATGCAAATACATTTTGATTCAGCCAACTCCATATGCAGTAGTGACACTAGCACTGCAAATATGATTTCTTTTTAGCTAAAATTGCTCTGATGAATGAGAATGAAACAATTATTTATTTACTTTCTTCAGGAATCCTTCCTCACTGAGATTAGATGCTCAGGGAAATTGATTTTCAGTTTTCTCAATAATGCAGGGAACAGTTCTGTGGAAAGACGAGGTTATTCACAGTCCTGGAACTTGCCAGGAGGAATTCCAGCATGGAAAGTGGACCATAAAGCCAGCTGAAATAGCACAAGAGAAAACGTCATTTTGCAAGTGACAGTTGGAAGAAATCCAGTACGCAGAGTCAACAGCTGTCTTCAGTTGTCCCAGTACTCTATTTCATCACTGGTTCAGTGTGAGACTTGTGATTTTTGCCAGTCTCCTTTCGTTTGGGAGAAAATGGCTATATGTAGCAATGCTATAGCTGGACATTTTTGGGTCCTAGGGAAAATCATCTGATGCTGCCTCACACAACATTCCTGTGTGAGGCTGTTTGTGGTCTGGCTTGTGGTATGATGGACAAAAAAGTAGTTTGACTTACTGAGTCCAGAGAGCAAGGTCACACTTTGCCTGGAGGCCAGTAGCAAGTGGAGTACTACAGGGGCCCACTCGGGTTGTGTTCAGTATCTTCATCAATGACTTGGAGGAGGAAACAAAGTGCTTGTTCATAGTGGGCAGGCTTACCTGTCAATGCAGTCAGACGCAGGGACCTGGACAGGCTGGAGTGATGGGCCAACAAAAGTTGTATGGAATTCAGCAAGGACAAATGCAAAGCCTTCTTCCTGGAAAGGAACAACCCCGAGCAAAGACACAGGCTGAGGACTGCCTTTCTGGGGAGCAACCCTGAGGAAAACCCACCAGGGCTGTGGTAGGCAGTAAGAGCATGAACCAGCAGTATCTGCTTGGCAGCAAAGGTGGCCAACAGTCTCCTCAGCAGTGTGAATAGGCACATAACCTTAGATCATGTGAAGTGATTATCCCCTTTACCAGGCACTCCTTACATCCCATCTAAACTACTCCTTCTGGTTTTGGGCCTCTCTGTACAGGAAAGGTATCAATAAGCTGTCGTGAGTTCAGCAGAGTGTTACCATAATGGTCGATGCTGGACCACTTACCCAGTGACGAGAGGCCAAGGCGCTGGGACTTGTTCATTTTGGAGAAGGGATGTTTTTGGGAGAACTTAAAAGCAGTCCCTTGGCACCTGATCCTCAGGAGGTCATCAAGAAGATGGAACTAGGCTCTTTGTCTCTCGTTTTCCCACCGTGTTCAACAGGAATAAATTGAGAAAAGAGAAGTTTTGCTGATGCAGGAAAAGCTTTTTCACCGTGAGGACAGTGCAAGTACTGTAAGAGATGGCTACTGCACAAGCTGTGCAGGCAGTCCTTGGAGATCTTCCAGACCTATCTGGGAACAGCCCTGAGCAACCTGATCTGAGCAGACCGTGCTTGGAGAAGGAGATTGGGCCAGAGCTCTCCTGAGGTCCCTTCCAACCTGAATTATTCTGTGATTATGTGGAGGGGGCACTTTATGGAACAAATGGAACAGCTGTGTCCTGTTCTCACCATTAAAAAACCCCATCAAAACACCAACAACAAAAAACCCCACAAAAATCCCCTGTGGAAAGGCAGGGACATGAATAGACCTATACATGCCCAGAACAGAAAGAAGACCCCATTCCCCCTGAAGGGTAGTTCTCCATCCTGTTGCCAGCCATGCGAAATGAGAAACAAACATAGAAGAGCTCTGTTTGCAGCATCTGAAGAAATTCTTAACAGAAGCTTCTCCCTCACCCCACTAACTATTCCACAGGCATATCCCTCACTCTGCATTGAGGGTTGTTTGGTGTTTTATTCTTCCCCTTTGGTTTGGACTCTTGTTTTCTTTTTTGTTTTTTTTAATAACTTTGATCACTACCATTTGATCTGACAAGAGCTCCCCCAGGGCCTTTTCCAGGACCATGATAATGTATTAATTTCAGCCCTAAAAAAGAAGGAAAATAATGTGTGTGCATGTATGTATATATTTCCTGACTGGGGCTCTGCAAGTTGGGGGACAAGGAACAACACAGAGCTACTGCAGAGTCCTGTATCTGTGAAGAAAACAGACACAAAGTACTGCGGAAGCCAGTCACAGGCACTAAGGATGCATGTTCAATCTCTTCTCATTGCAAAAGAGTGTTTAATGAAGATGACCATGAGAAAAGACAAGTGGTGCCACAGGAACCAAGACTGAGCTCTTTTTGAAGCTTATTGGGAATGCTGATCTCATACACCGTCATGTGTTACTGAATCCGATTTCCCATGCAGTTCTCCCTGGTCTTCCTGCTACCCCTTGTGCAGCTTAAAGCATTGCATCTGTTGGCAAGGTCAGGGTCCCATCATCTGTACTGGTGGACTGGTAAATGCAAACCCGAGAGCTCCATTTATTAGTGGATAAGAGAAAGTAATTTGTCTGTCAGAAGCCTGCTGTGCATAGTGGAGCTGGAGTGATAAAGGTGATAACAAACATTCATTGGAGGGGCAGAGTACCAGTTAAAGAGAGAGCAACATGTGCAGTGATTTCTGCAGTGGGGAGCAGCATTCATTTTTAAGAGTTACATCTTATGTCTCTGAACTGTTATCACCAGGACAAAGCGTTAGTAATGTGGAAGGTGTGTGATCAGACTTTTCCTATTAAAAACAAACAAAAAACCCCAACCCAAGCACTTCTTGGCAGGACAGAACTAATTTCCTTATCACAGTGCTTTGTTCATTGACTATTTGATGAACACAAGTACCTACATGTTGGATTGCAATGGAATCTGCACCTGGAATTTTCCTCAATTCATCATAAGTCATTTTTATAGTTTCTTTCTATATGGCAGTGACAGTAGTGTACCTTGTGGCCTTCCAGCTGTCAGCACTGAGAATACAAATTGATGGCTCGTCTCTCACGATGCTGCTTTCAGGTTCTTCCTATTGCCATGTGCGTTTCCTGCCTATGTACATTTTCCGCTGATCTCCAGTGGCATGCAGAAGGTAGAATACAAATCACGCTTTCAGACCTTTTCATCTTACTGGGGAGAACTGCTCTTGTCACGCACATTCAAAACAAAGTGACTACCACTTCACAAATCCGAAAAAGAAACCATTGAGATTTTTTTTCTTGACTTGAAGCAGTGTCTGACTTCCCTCAGGAAAGCTCTCAGTGTGAAAGCCAAAACAGTCAAGTTCTTACAGTACAGTATTAAAGTGATTGAGGAAGAAGTACACTGCTATCTGCTAAATATTTCTGTAGTATCGACCCCAATTCTACCTTTCCAGTCTCACAGAGAACAACCTTTCAACCTGCCTTATTCTGGAGACAGCTGTGGTGACGCTGTTTATCTATTGTAACTGCTCTCTGATAGCAGCATCTCCAGTCAGATGAGATTGTCCAGCTGGGAATTTTTCCCAGGTTAGTCCAGTATTATGCCATCAATTTGACAAAGCAGATCCTGCCACAGGTGAAGGTCACTTCCCAAGATCAATTCAATGCATATTTTTTCTTTTTGCTAGGTATGAGTCCTCTGCCTAGGAGTACTGTCAATATCAAAATGAAAAGGTCATGTCTCCTGAATGAGATCCTACTAACTGGTTCCTAGTCACTTACATAAATTCATCAAAATCCCATGTAGGTCCCCTGATACGGCCCCATATGCACTGTTTGTGGCAGGCACCCTTTCTTTCCCTCATTACTGGCATTTTGGGTATTTCATGTCAACTCTAATTTCATCTTCCAATTGGGAAATACACAATGCTTCAAGTCGCCTTGTGGCAGTTCTCTGGTCTACAGCCTGGTGAATTAAGGTGCATTGTATCTGCACTTCCCTCTTTGAGTAGTAAACCCCATTGATACGACCGACCCCTGGAACAAAATTTTTATTAAGAATTGATACCCAAGTAATTAGTTTGTTTGGTTAAGCAAATTAGTTTTATATGCTGCAGCAGGAGAGAATTCTCTGAAATGGGTTACTGTGACCTAGAAACATCATGATATTTTCCAAACAGTGAAAAAATCAACTGCAAGAAATTTTATATATATCAAGTCATTCTTATTTGTCATTGACTGATTGCTGACCCCAAGGCTCAAGGAGACCAGTGGTTCCTCTGTAATTTATGTCGAGTTTGTAACTTGAGAATTTTCAGGTATTCACATAGAAATATTACCTTTCTATCTGTACTTAAACCTCAAAAATCTCTGCTTTATTTAAGAAAAAAAGCAAATAAAAGATTTGTTTTTACTGCTTTCATGTTTTCTAAAATTATGAATATTTTTTGTGTTTATCTGGATTGCTGTAGTATTTGCCTTACAAATACATCATTATCCACAAACCCTTAATGAAAACATGAAAGGATCATTTTATCTCGTGTACTACTTTTTTGTGCTCTATTTCCCAAGGCTTCTATTGATTTATTTTTTTTTTTTAGATGCAAATAACTTAAAAGGATTTCATTTTAGTTTTTGCAAAGCTATTACCTTTAGTTTGAAGGGGTTTAATTGTGATTTTTCTTGAATGTTATATTGGAATTTCTTCTAGTATAGAATAGAATAGAATCATTGANGCAACTTGCAGCCGTTCCCCCTTGTCCTGTCACTAGTTATCTGCGAGAAGAGGCCGACCCCCAGCTCACCACAACTTCCTTTCAGGTAGTTGTAGAGGGCAATAAGGTCTGCCCTGAGCCTCCTCTTCTCCAGACTAAACAAGCCCAGTTCCTTCAGCCGCCTCTCATAAGACCTGTGTAGTTCATGACGTTTCTAAATTTTAGCTGAATTAATTGTGTTGTTAAAAATATTAAAAAGTTTTTATGATAAATTTTTTTTTAAAACATTATCAGGGTTCTACTCAGACTCTGTGATTCCCAAACTGTCAACTGCTTTTTGATGAAATTTTTAACAAATGTATTTCAGATGTACTGATTTTTTTCACAATAGCCTTCCAGAAACACTCTTGTGAATGAATTTATTCATAATAATAGTAATGAGTATTAAGTAGTCTCAGGATAAAGGCTATGAACATATATTTAACGGTATGGGGATGTGGGTTTTTTAAAATTTTTTATTTAAATGTATCAATTTTCATAGACTTCTGAGACAACTGGTCATATCTTGCAGCCATATGGAGAAGTGTAAAGTGCCTGAATTGCAGGGTGATTTTTTATAACTACTGATGTAACTGGTTTTAATGGTAGGAGTGCTTTTTAAAGTTGTATGGAAAGCTTTCATTGCTCCTGCATAAGGATCACATTTCTTAACCAATTTATATTCCAGTAACTGTGGGATGTTTTCACATGAGTGTTCCCCTTTGCCTTTTCAGCTAGATCCAATGTCTCAAACTACTCTGTTGTTCTCCATAATCTTCACTCCTACAGGGTAAGAAAATACGGACTTCGTGTAGGACACCAGACAGTTTTAAAGCTTTTCATTTATGTCTACATAGTCTGAAGATTATCAAATACAACTCTGCTATGGTTTCAGGTATTTCAGATTTTATCTGTGTGATTTACCTCTGATATAAGAAATTCCCTTGTATAATGTCTTTGAGATGTGTTCTGCTATATTGAGAAAATGCTTATAGAGCTTGTTTCTTCTCACATACCCAAGTTATCAGTCGACACCCCTGTCTGATGCTGAGGGGTTCTGAATGTTGTACAGGTTAAGGAAACCTGGTGATTACGGGAAGGGGCAGGAAAAAGCCACACGAGTGCAGACAGGATGGCTGTCCTGTGCAAACAGCTGAAGGTGTAATTACAGCATCACTGTAATGGGGAGCATGAGCAGAACACATAGCAATGACGGCCCGGGATCGGCTGCCGCTGTTTGCGGTCAGCATGTCAGCTCTCTGCAGAGTCTGTGTCACTGACCGCTGCTGCGGGGACTGGGCAGCCCGAGTGCAAACGTGCAGGCTGTTCTCTGCTGCCCCAGATAGAAGGATGGTTATCTGTAGCAGAGGAGGAATAGTGCTCTCACATCCAAGATCATCTCTAGTATACGTGTTTCTGTTGATAACCACTCAGTGGGTACCAGTATCTTTGCCACACATTCAGCCTTCTTGGATGAGGCACCGGGGACAGGCAACCTGCAGTACAGAGCTACAGATATATGGGGCTGTGTCCAAAGCCAATGAAACCTGCTCCATGAGATTGCAGTTTCTAGTACATGGTTGGGGTGGGAGAAGAGCACCTAGAGTGGGACTAATGTGGGAGAGAAGCAAATGACCCAATCCTTTTCCCACCCCCAATATTAAGGTTTTACCTGTGTAAGAGAATGAAGGGCTTTGCACCTACCCGCTTTGTTGCATCCCTTATCCTTAATGTAGGTGTGGATAAAAAGGAAAGTACTAGGAAAGTATCTAAGACAATGCAATAAATGTCCTTCCTCTTCAGAAATACTGGGTTTTTTTCGTGACCACGTGTAACCAAGGCCTTGTTTTATTGCTCACTGTGAAAGCAGAACACATTGGTACAGCGCTCTGTAGTAACATTCTTGGGGTAACGGCTCATTAGGGATTTGCAGTCAAGAGTGTGACCTGCAGAATCGCCAGTGTCAGGTCTGGGGCCCTCCAGAATTCGCTTAAAGTGTCTTGCAGCCCAGTACGGCCTAAACTATATTTTCTTTTTCCCCCAGCTTTTTTTCCCAGACTCCTGCAGCATGTCTGACCCTTTCCAAATGCTAGAAGCAGCAGTAACATAGAGGGGCACCTGTATGAGATTATTTGCGTGGATTGCAAAGGCATGTTGCTAAGGCTACCTAGACTGGCCTGGAGATCCTCTGTGCTGAATCAGACATGGACAGTGCAGAAATGCAGCTTTTCCAGCACTCCCAGTCAGGAAATCCTGTATAAGGGACAGAGAAGTTTTCCAGTGCACAGCTCCCATTACATACAGTGATGGTGGTGTTGCTCCCCCAGTCTGATCCAGCAGCAGGGCAGCTGCTCAGGGGCCAAGTCAGAGCTCCAGGACAGACCGTCTCTGTCCTAGTTAAAGGCTGGAAATCTAAGGTATGCTTTCTTTGGGTCTCTTGTGTTACAGCTGTTCTTTTGGAAGGAAGGTGTTGCTCTTGTACTACAAGTTTGGAGTCAAGGCTCGAGGGATCCCAATCTTTGTGCTTAGCTCTGTTTGTCTCTGTCCTCCCCATTATTGTCCCCTACTCAACCTTTTGCTCCTAAACATCCATCCTTGAAAGAGGGCTGAAAGGTCCTGCCTTAAACCACACAGTTCTTTTTTTTCAGGAGCTGTGTCCTGTGCTCTGTATACATTCAGGGGCAACTTCTTCAGAACAAGGTGTTGTTTAATGCTAACATTTGGGGCAGCGGGGGCAGGGGGCAGGACTAACAAGGAACTTTTTTACATAACTCTCACCAAACACTACTTTGATAAGCACTTGTATCTGCGGTGAATCAACTGTCCATCCTAAAAGCTACTTTTCCTTTGAGACTATGATATTTTTTTTTTTCTGTAGAAGCATTTTGTCCCACTTTGCCAGCTGTCTCCATTCTCCTGTATTTAGAGGTTTTGACAGTATCGGAGGGCTCACTGTTGTTTCAAAGGCAGCATCTTAAGGCAAACAGCATCTTACTGTTTCTGAAGAGCAAGCTACGTGCTATCTCTGTAGCTGCTGTTTAGTTTCTTGCTTAAATGCAGTTAGTCTCATTTTGAAATGGCCCCATGTTCACATGCAACAATCTCCTTGACAAGAACCGAATGCATGGCACAGATAAGATTTATGGATTCCTACAGAGCAGGACCCCATCCCTCAAACAAATAACCCTCTCCTTCACTGAATGCAGGCAAGGCAAGGTTGAAAATTCAACTGTCTCTTCTACTTGTTACTGCATTCATCTTCTGCTAAGTATAGTGTACCGCTGAGAAACTGTAAGAGCTTAAATAGGTTTGCAACTGACCTCTGATCCCACAGAGGCTGGTTTTTGTTTTGCTTTGTTTTTTTCACACGTCTTATCCTTGATCATGAAAGTGAAATGTAGGTATAGTAGAACAATCTCAAAACTTTTAGGAAACCTGTGGGATGCAGAGTAGGTATTTGCTCCTACATTAGAAAAATTCTAATTTCTCTTCTGTTCATCATATTGTTTGTGCTCCATGAAATATAGTATTTAGTGGATTATTTTTAGTTGTGTGTGTATGTCCGCATCAGTAACTTAAACTCCTGTTGCATCTTGTGTGGCATGTGATGATAATGGTCTCATGGAGAGAGGATAACAAGTTTTTTCCTTCTTTTCTGTAGGCTCATTGACTCTAACACAGAGGTAGAACTTGCTTTTTGCATCTTCTACCCTTCAGTCTCTCCACTGCTAGTATTTAACTTTTTTTTTTTGGTAGTTAAAGAGGTTCTATTTTAAGGATATGCACTTGCTGGAATATTGCTGGGCATATACTTGCTTTATGCACATTTGTCTACCTTTAGCTCTAAGAAGTACCCTCACTTAAACTCACTGGGGTTTTATTTATTTAAACAAAAGTGTACACATGCATGATTAAAGGTCTTGACTGTAAACGTTGCACACATCCAACGTGGCAAGATAGTATGTGTATTTTGGCACAACACTGTCTATGATATTTAAGTAAAGCATGAGAACAAACGCATTTGGTGTTGCTCACTTAATGATTCCATTTGTTTTCCTCCAGGTTGAATAAATTATGTCACGTGAACATGGAATTTTCAGAAGTGCTTGAATTTGTGTAAACCTTGCTCCTGACAAATTACTAGCTATAAATTTAAAAACCATCGATTTTTTAATGGTTTAAGTTTCAGAGGAAAAAAAAAAAGAAACAGAGGGGTAAATTCAACAAGATTTACATTAGGAAAAAATAGATGTTTTGTCCTTGCACTGATACTAGCCAGTTTCTGCCAAGGGAGAGACAGTTCTGTAGAAAATAAGGTATGTTTCTGCTAAGTTTTAAGCTCATTTGAATCTGACAAAAACTTGTTAATACAAATATCTTTCCTCCTATGCTACCCCAGACATCAAAAATGAGTCGTCACTGAATGGTGGTTCTTCCTCTACTGTTCTCCCTGCTTTTGGCTTTTGGATGGACACTTGCAACATCTTTGGAGGTGTACACTCCCGTTAGCCTAGAGTAAATTTGGGGTGATCTGCACAGTTGTCAGTGTGTTCTAGTGTTGGGAACTGTTGAGAAAGTGAGGACTGAATGTTCTTTGACCTCAATGACATATGCCTTGTTTTAGTTAGATGGCTTAAGTCAACCCTGATTCAAGCCCTGTTGAGGTAAAATGGGGAAAAGAAAAAAAAATTAGATCATCAGAATAGATAATTAAAAACTTTCATCCAGATATGAAGAAATTAAAGAAAATAACCTGTATGAATCCATAGTTGTCAGTATATTCTGTGATCATCTAAAGACGGCACTTCAGATTAGGCATGGGCGTGCATTGATTTTGTTTCAAATGAACATGAGGAGACAATGTGGAGTCCATCTGATTTGCACTAGTTATGGGAAGACAGGCAGTGCCTGGTTTGATGTAAACCCTGCTAGTACAAAGCTGAAAGTCCACACCAAGTTTTTATGAGTGTCAGTAGCTATATCAAAAAGAGAATTTTGAGATTACACAGACACAAATCTGTTTTCAGGGACCCTCTTCCTCTCCCGTCCTCCTGTAAATGAAGGCCTGACCACTGTGTGACATCCTTTTTTTTCTTTCACAGTGCAATTCATGTTCAAAGAAACAAAATTATTCACAAAATTTTGACAGAAACACTGACAGTACATTTGGTCAGAATACTCTCAAGTGGCAATTGATTAATAATTTTTATTCACAGGTATACCATCATTTTATAGTCAATTGTGCTCTTTAAATGGAGGATTTAAAAAAAAATCTTTAATGACGATTTACAAGAAAGTAAATTCCTAAATTGTTTGCTCACGATTTATGAGCAGCAGAAAATGCAGTATAAAAACTTTTCCTGGTGTAAATAAATATACTTCTCTGTGTTTAGCAAGAAGATTGCTATCAGTGATTTTTCTCTTAAAGTGAGTGTTTAGATAATTTGTTTTATGGAGGCTGTCTGGATTTGATAGATAGCAGCTGTATTACAATTTCTCAGAAGCGTAATAGAGGGTCTCTCCCAGCTGGGATGTTTGCTTTGGGAGTAAGTTCTTGGAGGTCACTATGAAGAGGGATTTTATAAATCATGTGTCAGTAACTGTGTTTTTGGTGAAACCCTGGTAAATATTTGGACTTGTTCTGTGATTTAGTAAAATCATTTATGTGAGAAAAACATGTATTTGGCAATTAGAGAAAAAAAAACCCAGTATGCTCTACGCGTGGTCATATGTTGGGGTGAGAAAAGCATGTTGAGACTATGATATGGTAGTTGATTTAAGACCATTGGTTTCAGAGCAGTAAATCTGAATGCTGCCTCTCCGAAAGATCAGAATATAATAATTTCACCATTTTTCATGGAAGTAATGAGATAAAGCTATCTTCAATTTTCTGAAGAGAATGAAGTGTAGAATACAGCTCTGCACTGAGAGATGATTACATTGAGGCAGAAACAGAGGACTCTACACCTGTACTTTAATTTTTTTCTTGCTTGTTTACAAAATGTTACTTCTGTTCTACATTAGAATTCAGTTCGTATCATCTGCCTTTCTGAGTGACTGTGGTTTAATCATTAAATAGACAGAAGAACAGTAACCAATGACTATAATTTGCCTGAGGAAGGAGTCTGCAATGAAGAGTGTTTAGAGCCAAAAACTGTGTCTCCACTGACATCATGGGAACTGCAGTCTAGGTTAGAAAATGCCACTGATCACAAGGTCACGTAATAGAGATTACTTATCTGAAATGTAGTCTTTAAATCTCCTTAACTCCCCAGCCAGCTTTAGAACTGCAAATTACATTATTTTGCTTTAAAATCTGAAGAAAACGATTTCCTCCAAGCCTGCAGATAAAAATTTTGTGTGAGTTAAAAAGAGCAGCCGCAGCTAAGCTCTACTTAATAAACCCAACAAGTCCTGGTGAGAAGGAAAATCATCTTTGGATATACAGATGTATACATACAGAACTCAGCTTGATAGGAATATTTAGTGAACTTGACATTTGGGAAAGTTGGGAAATGTGTTAATCTCTGACTACCTGATCATGGGTTTGGTTTGTTGTGTTTTTTCCCCTCCAGCCTCTCGAGATACAGCCAATAAAACTAAATTCTCCTTCTCCTATGCTCCAGACCTATCAACATCCAGACCATATACTATCTAGAAGCTTATTATTTTATGGCGATTTATAAAGAGTACATTAGTGCACTAAAACCAGGCTGTTCCTCATCAGCTTTCTAACTGTTACTGTTTCACACTGCTGGACATAAGAGGTGATTGTTGCATCCATTGAGTCTTACTCATTTTGTGGCAGCTCCATGCTCTCATTCGTTTTCATATGGCTTACCACTCAAGCTTTTTCCTTCTCTCTTCAGAATAACAGAATCACAGAATCACAAGGGTTGGAAGGGACCTCGAAAGATCATCTAGTCCAACCCCCCCTGCCAAGGCAGGGCCACCTAGAGGACATCACTCAGGAACACGTCCAGTCGGGTTTTGAATGTCTCCAGAGAAGGAGACTCCACAACCTCCCTGGGCAGCCTGTGCCAGTGCTCTGTCACCCTCATGGTGAAGAAGTTTTTCCTTACGTTAACCCAGAAGTTAAGACTCTCCGAAGCTTTGCCTATATTTTCTAGAATGCTGATATTACTATGGGGCAGGAATTCTCAACTTGGTCTCTTGAGGCAGTTTTGAAAGTGGTGGTCTGTAGAGACAGAAACAATTCTGTGCACATTTTGTGGTCTCTCACACCTATGAGAGGCAGATCTGCGTGTTGATATAGCAGTGGCTGTAAAGTTAGGTCAGGACTGCACTAAGTCTCAACTTGAAATTTCTGTCTTTGGATTTGTGCCTCTATTGCCATTCCTAAGCTCCTGGTAAGGAAATTTAGGATATAATCATGTGAATTCATAATTTTAAATATGTTCACATTTTAAGTACTTTGATGATTGGCCTTTCAAAAATTCTTTGAATAATCACACTTTAATTTTTCTGCTGAGGCAGAGAGCAGGTTACACTACTATGCGCATTTAAGCTATAGGCCATACCATACATTGGTCACTAGCAGTTTCAGTGAATGTAAATCTTTTCTTTCAGGCTATTTTAGATAAAAATGGGAGCTGCTGTACTCAGCATCTGTGAAAATAGGGACTGTTTCAAATTATCTGCTGACATGTCAAAAGTGGGTAAAAGAGCAGGTCTCCAGGCTCCTGGAGGTTAAAGGGGAGTCAAATCAATGGTGGAAAGGAGAGACCTTAAATACGAACAGATTTTCTTTTTTTTTCTTAATACACTAACTTAAAACAAATATTGCAGGTTCTAAATTATGCATGGAATAAATAAGATGAAAAATAACAGGGATCATAAGATCATGACTTTCTCAATATTCAATTTTTTACTGCTGTAAACAGTAGTAAACAACAGAGTCCAGCTGTACNACAGGGATCATAAGATCATGACTTACTCAATATTCAATTTTTTACTATCAGTCCAGCTGTATTCTGCTTGTGCCTGTCCCTTTAAGTACAAGGATGTTATTACGGCAGTCTGACCTAAGGGAAAGCAAGTGCACAAGGGCTTCAGCAGTAACACCGACAGTGCATTTTGCTGCGTATTATCTGTTGAAATCCTAATGAGAAAGGTAGAGGTTGTATGTTCCTTATGACTATTTGAGGTTCATGATGGGATGGTAAACTTAATTTCAGACTGAAAGCAAAATTGAGACACATGTTTTTTTCACCCTGTGAATTGCATCTGATGCACCCTACTGTTGAACTCAGGG
The DNA here is from genome assembly GCA_013399095.1 of Psophia crepitans. Lineage (NCBI taxonomy): Eukaryota > Metazoa > Chordata > Aves > Gruiformes > Psophiidae > Psophia > Psophia crepitans. The sequence goes on along the minus strand of VWZZ01008017.1, from coordinate 657,790 downwards.
CTGTCATTTCCTAACACCATTATAATCTTGTCAATGTTGTTTGCAAATATCTAAGTCCTATGGGCTTTGCTCAGTGACGTGTTCTGACTCACTTTTCGTATGCGATCAGGTAACAGTCATTTTAGTTGGTTTTTATTCCACCTTTGTAGAAAGTCACAAATCCATTCATTAGCTAAACTGAACATTGAAAAGATACCAGATACAAAAAGCGAAAATACCATTTGCTTGGTGATAATTACTAGTGTTCATTTTCTCACTTAAGTGATAGGGCACATCACACTGTTGCCATAGCAACCCCGATTCTGTCCCATTAACTGCCTAATGTGAATTTATGAATGCAAGTTTCAACGTGTGGAAAGTGGCTCAAAATAGGGAGTGATTCATCACGTATAGCACAGACAGCTGAGTTGCAGGCTAAGTCAGGGCTGTCTGGTTTGGCTTGCAGTGTTAAAGCGGTATGCTGTGATGTAGGTATCCAATTAAAGATGAACCAATTTGACATTTAGTGAGATTTGAAAGACTGATCGAATAGCTATTTTAATTATTGAAACATTCTGTGCTGCATTACAACATGAAAAAACGATGTGGGGTTGTTTTTTTTTTTTATTAAATGAATACTGGGAGAGTTACTGGCTCTTTCATAATGATTTGATTGAGATTTGAGACATTTCAAAGGTGAAACCCATTTCAAGTTAGGTTGCTAATGCTGGATATGCTCCTGGATCCAGTGCTGTAATGGGTTTACTCCCATACTTTAATTAGTATTTCTCCTTGTTTGCATGTCAAGAAAACAAGCCTGTGAGTAAGGAACTGGAAAGAGCTATGGGTTCAAATCTTGGCTGTCTCATAGACCTGTGTGAGGTCTATGGGGTAAATTTTGGGGTAAATGTTTAAATCTCTTTCTGTGCATGCTTTTCTCGTGTAAAATGGTGGTGGTGGGGGGGGAACAGAAAAAAAATAAGACCCTTCCTGTGTGTCATAGCTATTTGGACTCGATTCCTGTGCCTACTTGCAATTTTCACACTTGTGATGAGGCTTAATAAATGTATCGGTAGTTGTAGGAGTAGTCTTCTATCTAAAATAGAAAATGCATCTCTACTTACAGTCTGTCTGCTCAGTGCCCAACCTCCTGTGGCTGTACCAGTCATTGGCTGAGTTCAGTTCTGAGGGCTGTTATGAAATGGATAGTATCAAATGCAGAAAAATTACATTAAGGAAATGGTATCATGAATATGACGCCAGTCATTTAGAGATGGAATTAAGGTAGCTCATACAGTTTTATTTTGCATCTGTACATCTTCATGATCCTTTATTATATGATTATATACTATTTTTAGCAAGTTTTTTGTAATTGAAGATGTGCTGTAAGTCTCTCTCTGAAAAGCATGTTAGACTATTCTTTGGCAAGTATAAAGGGACAAGAATAAGTGTTTAAGTTTACTGGGAATAAAAGAAGTACATTTCCTTTTACTTTGGCTACCTTTCAGAATTAAATTCATACTACAGCTCAATCTTTTTTGAATAGCACAGAGATGGAGTCAGACTTTAGACTTCATTTTCACGCTCTGCTTTTCTGTATATTACTACATTATGCTGAACCACTCCGTTCCTGGGGAAGATTTCTGCATTGTTGTAGTCGAGAAGTTTGCCTTTCAGGGTTGTTCTCTATGGAAGTGAAAGACACATTATCTCTGCTTCATGTCGCTAATATGTTTGGTCAAATACAACTTGTTCCTTTCCTCTTGCTGTTTTTCATGGCAAATTTCCATTGTTTTTGCTCTGCTCCTGTGTGTACCTATTCAGCTCTTCCAACCACCACTGGCTACTGATAACACCTTCTAGTGAATATGATACTCCCCAACATTACTAGTCTTCCAGCCAGAAAGGCCAATTTAGCTTATAAATCCTTAAATACAAACTTTATTTTGAAGTTAGCAGTATCTGTATCGGGCATGAAGGATTAAAGACACTTTGGGAGCTGATGATGATGTGTGGTTTCATAAATATGCAATGTCCCCATTAAAGAAAAATAGAGCAAAGCCAAAACTCAAAGTGACCCTTTTAAATCAGTCTCGAGTGTTTACATGGAGATTAAACACATGACCAATATAATCTTTAAAAGTCTGATATGAAACATGCTTGTAAATTACTAAGATCCCAGCAGCAGTGGATTTTTATCAGAACAGATGTCCATCCTGTAAATCTTTCTTAACAAATATGAGATTGTTAATTGCAACTACAAAACTTAATCTGCTTATATAAAAATAAATGGGGGTAAAGTAGGCTGGGGACAACTGTTGACTGATGTCCAGCTCCATGCAGAAAGGAATCTGGAAGAAATGAAAATCCATCTTTCTAATGTTAACCTCATCTACTGAAACTTGAGTATGTGCACTTCAAGTATTTAAAAAGTCCCCACCTTACTGAGATCTCCAGCTGATTTGGTAATTATTTTTCTGTCTTGAAAGATAACGGTCTATGGGTCTTTTGTTCATTCAAGTGAGAACCTGTAAATTGAAAAACAACATTTCTTTTTAAGGAATCATTTGATAGAGAAAGAGAAGAAAGCAAAAGTACTTTGAAAACTATACTAGCAGTAATCTGTTAGGAAAACCACCAAGTTGGTTCTCTTTGCTGGTTGACTGAGGCAAGTGAGTCATCAAGTTGTCAGAGAATATAAAATTGGACATATGAAAATGATTGTCTGAACCAGTAAAGGTGGGAAGAGCATGTTAATAGCAAAAAGATACTATTCAAGTAATTTCTCTTTCCACGGTACAGCTTTACAGTGCAATTGAATGGGAGACTTCCCGCTTCTGTGTATGGTACAGGAAGGAGTCCCCAAAATCCCCGGAAACACAGGGTGTTGGGATGTTGATCTGGATTCTGAGAACCAGAAAAGTTGTGTGAAACAGGGAGATGCTTTGGGTTTACAAGTTACTTTCCAAGAGTGAAATACTGTGTTCTGGGGTGGTCTGATAACTGACACCCTTACAGTGCTTGTAGATGGAACTGGGTGACGGTTCTTTTTAATCAGTAGTAAGTTAAGAGAAAAACGAAATTTCATAGACCCTGAAGCTACGTATGGATCTAGTTTGGATTTTGGTCAAAGGTTTAAAGTCAGTAAAGAGGATTTCTTTTTAATTTGCTCATTCTGAAAAAGTAAAAAACCCCACATTTAATTTCAGAAATGCCAGAGCAGTTCATACTAGTTTACTTTTAACAAAGCTTTTACAGTTGGTTTTGGAAGTACAGTTCTGCTAACACCGTTAAGAGAATTAATTAGTTCCCAGTCATCCCAGAAATAGACCTTGCCTGGTTTTTGAGTTTTCCATTTTGCAGCAAAATAACCATAGATACCTACTGTTTTTGAAGAAACCCCAGCTGAAATCAGTTTGACAGATCCACTTTTACTCTTGTTTCTAGTTCAACCCCCTAATGAAAATGGGATCTGTATGTTTCTTTGCCCTTTATGTCAACGTCCTGAATCATCCAGAGCTCTGATGCAGATGTTTCTAGACTTCTAGAATGAATGCCTAAAGGATGGGAGAAAAAGACAAGTTGTAATAGAATACAAATTAAAATACCTTTTAGATTACAGTTCCAAGTAAGTATGTCATAGAATTGCAATGAAAAAAACCTTCCCAAAATCTTGGTCATTTTGTTGTTCTAGGGTTCAGCTTCCAAAGTTGTTTTCAGTTTACGTCGTGCCTTTTTGAGATTTAGCAAACTCAGTCCACTTTTCTGTGGGTGCAAGAACTTTCTTCCCCATTTCTGAAGCCCTCTTGGCTGTTTGTGGCAACTCTTACTCTTGCAGCTTCTCACTTCAGCTGTGACGTTTTTCTGTGTTTACACCTACTTCTTCAAGAAACAGATACCTTGGGGTTTATCATAAGTAAACAATTTTCACAAATCACAAATAAACTATTATCTCAAACATACAATTTCCATCTGTCATGTTGCCTTATACCTCCTGATCAGCATTGGGCAGCATCGACAGAAAGGATTTCTGAAGGATTTGTTCCCTGGTAATAGAAGGGGTGGGAGGATTACTTGAGAAGAGAGGCAATTACGGCAAGTTCAGCTCATTTCAATAGTGGTGTCATGGAAAGCTTCTGTTTTTTTGGTTATGTAGGAAAGGTCTCATTTTCTTTAACTGGTGTACTAGGAATTGCAGCAAGTATTTTGAAACCACCTCTTGCTGTCAGGATATGCAGTGAAAATGTGTCACTTGCTTAAAGGATAAGAAAGTCACATAGTCTTAGGAATTTGGATTTCTAGATGATTGTTAGGAAGAGATATTTGTATCTTTGGAAACCTTTTGCACAAAAACCCTGATATTACTGGAACACAAACACGTGTGGCATGTTTAGGCATATACATCTACATGTGTACTGACATACGCACATGATTGCTGATACAGAGGATCTATGCTCATCTCTTTAACACAGAAAACCCAACGAATTCATGTAACTCTATTGGCTTCTGTGGAGTGTGAAATGTTGAAGTTTAAGCCCAGAACACAGATGGACATTCAAAATACTTCAAAAGTTAGCAAAGATGTTAAAGAGTAACTCACTATTTATACAAAGAAAACATAGCCTTCTACTGCTAACTGGGTGGCCTCCTGCAATGTGTTGACCTCATAGCTAACATCTTGACTGCAGACAGTTTATAACACAGCAACACATGGAGTTGTTGAAAGTACACTGGAGTTGAAAAGGTGAGAGGGGAAGGAAGTAGGACATGTTGTAAGAAATACCAGAGCATTTCCTGCATTTCCGTAACTGGAAATTTTGTAGAGTTGGTTAAGAAGAATCTCTGTTAAGGATATATGCTTGATGTAGCTTTTATTTATTTTTAATTCTTGGAATTGACATCATGGAAAAAAAAAAGTTTAACAATTTAAAGACTGGCAAATTAATTGATAAGTTTTAAAGAGCGCAGTTTCTACTAAATACTGCTGTATATGCAGTATGAAAGCTCATGAAACGTACTGCAGCTGACTAACAAACATTTAGAAAATTATTTCTGGCATATGGAAAACTTGAGATGACTTGCATAATTAAGAATTTGAAGCTTGATGTTTAGGGCCCAGAACTAGTAATAAGTAACTTCAGTATGCTTAAGTCTTAAATACTTAATACAACCTAAAACATTTTAAAACTTAAAGATACATTAAATGCGAGCTGTGTACCTAAGTACTCTGCTTATCGAGATTGTAATAATTTGTCACTAACTTATCAAGTAAATATTAGAGGTGCACCAGTTAAAGGAAAAAATGAATGTTCTTTTTTCATGTGGAAAAACACATCTCTGTTTACAACTACTTGTACTTTAAAAGTACTATGAATACCACCTAATAAGAGAGCTGCTGGTTACAAATTCATAGGTTGAGCTGGGGTTTACACCTGATTCATCTATCTTTTACAGACAAGTAATATTTTGGCTGATGCATATGCCTACTCTTTGACAACGATGAGAATTTATGTTTCCATTTGATTTAAAATCAATATTTAGTTCTGTCTCTTAAAAGAAAAAGTAAATATGGACAGATTTTGTTCCAAATACTCTTAACGAGAGAATGACGTACATCACTCATATTCCTATTAAATTCTCTTACTGAAATCCAACAATCCCTTACGCTTACAGAATTTTCATGAGGACTATTTTCTTACCCATTCTTCTTCATAACATAGATATTTTTTTAATGAGGAGCTAAACAAGATTCTTCCACACACAAGCACAGTAAAAACCATGACCAGTTGTAATGGTAATTTAAATTCTCTGTAACTTTTTCAGTAGCAAATTATTTTTCTCCTGCTCTTGAGCAAGGTCCTTTCTATTATCCATAAAAGTGACTGAAAATACCCTACAATTAATTCTAAGCATTTCAAAGCTATGTGCTGTAAATGGTCAATTTGCTGCTATGCAATTGGAAATGAGGGAAGCAGGTGAGTGGAAGGAAGAGAGGAAAATTCAAAAACTGAGATGGGGTGACAGGGTGAAACAGCAAGGAACTGGATGTTTGGTCCATGTGGAAGGTTCAAAAAGCACTTTTCATTTAATCCAGTAAATTACATCTCTAAAGGATATTTAAGAACTAAGCCTGAAGGTTTTTATGTGAGGTAGCAATAATGACACCCCAACCAATACCTGCTCTAAGGAATGTTAAATTTGAAGCCTAAGACTTGGTGAACATGAGGCTGCAAAGGAGGAGAGTGCCAAGTGATTAGTACTGAAGCTGTGAAACCTTACGAACACCTCCTCCATCAGCCAGCTCTTACAGTTCTTCCCTGGCCACCTTTTCGACTTACATTTGGGTTTAGAGCTGCCTAGCAGAAAGCAGTACTTGATTTATAAACTAACTTATTTCTGAGCCCAGTTGACACTAACAATAATTAGAAGTAATAGGATTGTTTGGGAGGTTATGCTAAAACACTGGGATGGATCTCAGTGTTTGCAGAGACCAGGAGCATCGCTCAGTGTTAGTCTGGCTCTCCAAGAAAGCTGAGTTGGCAGCCCAGGAAGCTAACTGTGTCCTGGGCTGCATGAAGAAGTGTGGCCAGCAGGCTAAGGGAGATGATTCTGCCCCTCTACTCTGCTCTTGTGAGACCCCACCTGGAGTACTGCGTCCAGCTCTGGAGTCCCCAGTACAGGAAAGACATGGAGCTGCTGGACCTAGTCCAGAGGAGGGTCACAAAGCTGATCAGAGGGCTGGAGCCCCTGTCCTACAAGGACAGGCTGAGGGAGTTGGAGTTGCTCAGCCTGGAGAAGAGAAGGCTCCAGGTAGACCTAACTGTGGCCTTCCAGTACCTAAAGGAGACCTACACAAAAGCTGGAGAGGGACTGTTTATCAGGGAGTGATAGGACAAGGGAGAATGGGTTAAACTGAAAAAAGGGAGATTGGGATTAGATATTAGGAAGAAATTATTCACTGTGATGAGCCACTGGAACAGGTTGCCCAGAGAAGCTGTGGCTGCCCTTTCCCTGTCAGTGTTCAAGGCCAGGTTGGATGGGGCTTTGAGCAACATGGTCTAGTGGAGGGTGTCCCTGCCCATGGCAGGGGGGTTGAAACTAGAGGATCTTTGAGGTCTCTTCCAACTCAAACCATTCTATGACGCTGTGATTCTACACCCAGGCAAGACGTGCAAGAAAGGGAACATACTTAAGGGTCATCTCCATATTCAGTGCTAACTATAGGACTGTACAGAGCAGGCCCACAGCTGTTCGCTTTTGTTCATCTCTTCCAATGCCTCTTCTGTGAGCCTTTGATGCTAATATAATGTTGTTATAAGGTTTGTGTGGCAACAGAAGTCTCTTATTTTCAGATTCAAACTGAAACTTGAGGGGAGCCTTTTTTTTTAAAAGTCAATGTACTAGGAAGTAGCCATATGTCCTGCAGATAATTATCTTTATTGAAAAGATCTTACAATAATTTTAAATTACAATTAGTAAATAAAAGGTTTTCACAGATAATGGATTTCCTTTGATACACCAAGAAAAACCTTTGTCTCACTGCTTTTCAGCTTTTGCCAAGTTTATTTGTGTAGTATAGTGTAACATAGACTAAGATCTCCTTAGGGGTTTATTCAGCTAGTGACCGTTAATTGAAAAACTCGTTTCAGATAATCCCTGTGAGTGAAATTAATCTCTTGGTTTCGATGAAGTCATACATGACCGATTTTATTAAGAAAATATATTTAACATTTATTTTTAAATGTCAGGTCTGGATGCTTATTTTTTCATTAGATATTATGCTATTATTTAAAAGAATATTATTATTGTTCCTTTCAAATAAAAATAGAATATAATTCTTTGTGCTCTTACTGCATCACAAGCTTTACAAAGACTAACTGTGTTTGCTTATTTTCTATCCCAGCAAAACCATTCCTAAAACTGACTGACATAGTTCTCAATCTGTTTTAATCTCAATGTACATTGTGTTATTCCACTAGTAAGTATTTAGAGTTAAATCTAGAGAGGCATCTCAAACAACTCCAGCATAGAAAGAGAGTAGTGTTACCTAGGAGGCTCCCTCTGAAATCCATAGGGAGAACTGGTATCCTGGAGCAGTTCACAGGCATGTAATTATTTTGTAAAAATGAGCAGCAGTGCTTTCACCTTCTCCTGCTGTGTTTTTAAATGTTTTAAGTGCTGTACTGTATGCTTACTCCAGTACTATACGTACAGATGTAGTCCTCAGTGTGGTGTTAGATGACTGCTCTTGGGTACCCGCAGGTAGAGAGACCAAACTTCACTGTGTTGAGACTGTGTTGTATATAAACCAGCAGCATTCTAGCTGCCATACAAATTTGAGATAAATTATGTTTACACATATGTTGTCCTATTAAAAGACCATTGTCAAAACAGCACTATCAAATAATCAGGTGATAGAAAAGATAACAGTTAAAGCTGCCAATTCCTCTGAAATTCATTGCTTAGGCTTTGATGCAGCAGGCTGTGCTCTCTGAGAACCTCGTTGCACGCTGTTTTCCCCAGTGTCCCGTATCACCCAAGGCACAGAATGAAATTACTTCTTTTCTGTGACTTATTCTCTAATGTTTATCATTACAACATCTGAATATATGCCCTTGCAAGCTACCTTCATAACAGTCTAGTGAAGGGACGGTATTCTTTGTTCCTTTGTTTTTAATGTTTTATGGATTAGTACCTCAGGGGCTCCAAAGTGAGTGTCTGCTAATTTTAGAAGTCCAACTGGGGATGATATGGCCCTGCTTGTTCTTATTAGTTAGCCGTATACAGGACTTGTGACATTCAGAGCACAGACCTCATTGTCTTCCACTGCAGCTGTGCCAGCTCAGCGCTTCTGCAGACCAGACCTTAGGGTGTGCATCCAGACAACGAGGAACGTGCAATTAGTGAACAAATGCAAAGGGGCTGCTATATCTTACATGACTATTAATGTACAGGAACTTTGTGGCACAACGAGAAATAAAAGCCAGTTCGCCAGACAACACTGAACTCCTGTGACCACGACACTGTAGTTTCTGCACCTCTTTGCTTTATTTTCTGCCAGCTCCCAATTTAGTCATCGGATGATGCCAGGGAATGTGAAAATCAGTTTATCTCAAAGCACAAGTGTGCTGTGCACTTCATACTTGGCCACTCATTCAGCAGTTTCCATCCTGACTTGGTACTTGCTTTTGTTGGAGGTCCCACACAGTCACTAGTGTCACTAATTAGTTTGTATGTAGCAGATTATTAAAATATGGAAGTACAGTCCTTTCCCCCTCATATTCTTCACTGTGTATGTAACTGCTGCTTTCAATAGAGAGTCAGTTTTAACCTCTAAGGTCATAACACCAAGAATACTCCTTTTTAGCAGGCGATGTGCCATTTTCTCCTGTGCTGGTGTTATGAGGTAGGTCTTGGTAGGACTGACATGATCCAGAAGGGCTGAGAGCTCAGGAGAGTATTACTGTATAGTATCTGCATCTCCCAAGGCATGAGGCTGCTTAGCAAAAATGGGATCTTGGGGAGTGTTACAAGGAGTGTCAAAATGTGTGCAAAACCTGATTTACCTCATTGATTTTGAATAGCAAATTTGGGCAAATTTTCACACAGAAAACAACAACAACAAAAAAAAAAACAGGCCAGCTTTTATGTCTGTGCTCAAAATTATGAATACTTGGGAAATTTTTTTCCTAAATGAGATTTTTTCCTCAATGAGATCTCAAATTATTCTAATTGGGGAAAACAAACCTAGCACATAGTGCAGAAACTGGTAAGAAAATTTTCAACCCAAACAGCCAAATTTTGGCAAAAGTACACACTATTATAATAGATATTTTGAAACAGAATTCAGGCAACATTAATACTGTATGCTGCCACCCCCATGGTTTGTATCAAATTCAATTTCAACCGCAAACCCCTGTCAGCAAGTTTATATAAGAATAAATAATTTAGGAAGCCAGTTTGGGTCTTTTTAACCAATCGTTATATTGGCATAAATGTCGTGCTGTGCCCTTTGAATTAGAACCTGAAGGATCATTCCACAATTAGGTCCTCAGTGGCAGGTGCTGCTGCCTGCACAGAACCATCTGAATACCAGAATTTCCACCTGAGTTCAAGGATTTGCATGCATCAGTGTGGTCACAGGATATAGAAATGAAAAGGTTTGACACTGTACGCTGTCAGCATGATTTGTAGATCAAATTCTATAGAAATAGTTCTTTTAATTTTATTATGCTCTTGGAGAGAAGAGGCTGAAATAGGAGGGGACACTGGTCTTTCTGGAAATATTTTATCTGTATGCATGTTGCAATAGGAAGCAGTTTTGCTTATATATACACACATTATGTCCCCCTAGCAAGGAAGACTTGAACCAGAGGAAAATTTAATAAAATATTATCAAGTAGATTTCTGTTGTCGTTGAGTTACATCTGACTTACCTAAGACTTACCTTCAACAGCTTCAAGGCTTGTTAAAAGTCAAACTGAAGTAACAACTACGCTTTCTCTGCAAATGGCCAGATGAAGTGACCGAGATGCTCCTGACTCGGAATTGTTTTGGTTTTGCGGGGAGTAAGGGAGACATCTCATTTCCGATCACTGCAGAAGGTCGTTGCATTCCCAACTTGCTAGTGCTGAGAAGACAATACAGGCCCCTAGTCAGTAAACTTAATTAGAGAGCTGTTCTGCTCCCCTATCAACTGCAACTGCGAGAGGCAATCTCATTAGTGTGTGGCCTGCTGAATGCAGGCGATGTTTGTGCCTTTTTGAGCTGTAATGCATTTTTGCTGATAACATACTCCTAGCAATTATCCTCTTCTTCATCAATTTTGTGAGTGTCTAGGGCTTTGGCATATTAGTTCTTCTTTATGTCTGCCACTGTTAAAAACATTTTAAAGAAATATAGCACGCCAGCCTTTGGCTCGTATGCAGCTGATGGCAAATTCACTGCCATTACCTAGTCCTGGCAATGCAAATGCTCCTGCTTTGATAAATAAATACAGGGTAGGTGCATGTGAAAGTTTTTCAGCGTTAAGGATCAAATTCAAATGTTGTGAACTCTCTCCTACGGTTTGTTTTTGGACACCTGAGGCAGAGGTATGGTCTTAGAATTACGTTGCACCTGGGACTGCTATTGAAAATTGTAACATTTATTTAGAATTTTGACTTCAGAAATATCAGGTAGCATTTGCTAAAAGCACCTGAATTCTTATAAAAGCTGATTGCTACAACAAAAAATCCCCCCAAAACCCTAAAAGATATTTGAAAAATCATTGGTTTATAGACTTTTTAACTTTCCTTTAGTATTAGCAGAGCTATTTTTTTAAATTGCACAGTGTTGTTGACACAGCAAGAATATATGCTTGCAAAATGAAAAAAGGAAAGAATACAAAATCCTCTCTTACTATTAGCTATCCTAAGCTTTTCTCAGTGTAGATATTATAAAGAAATTTTTTTTGCAAGTGAGACAATAAATTCTTTTGTTTCTGTTATTTGATTTAGTGTGTTCTTTACTGAAGTGACGGAAACTGGTATTTACAGAGCTAATTCAATTAAATAATAAGTCCTTCTTAGTGGATTAAAGAAATGCAAAAATTTGAGGATTTCAGAGGGAAAAAAAAGAAAATAAAATATTATTAGTGTCATAAGTAACACATAAACCAAAGGCCATTTTATAACAAAATTGTATGTAATTATAAAAGCAATATGTACTTTCACTACAAGCAGCAAAAATCTTCTTCTTGGAAGAGTTTCTTCTTCTGAGACTGTTTTCATAGTAGCAACAGTCCATTTCTCTGAGCTAATGGAGGACCAGCTTTGGGCGACTTGGTCTAGTGGAGGGTGTCCTTGCCCATGGCAGGGTGGTTGGAACTAGATGGTCTTTGAGGTTCCTTCCAACCCAAACCATTCTATGATTCTAATAAGGTACCCCCAGAGATTCCTCCGTTGTCATATACAAGGTGGCATGTGTTCTGTATTTGCTGTATTTGCTCCTATGACGGAAACTTATTAGTAGCTTAAAACAGTTACACACTAAAAAGTAAAATTTAAGAATGGATTTTTTACCTGCTGATGCTTCCCTCTGATGTAATAATTTATTTTTAAACTAACACTTTTGAGGAAAACGCCCTTTGCATTTCGAATCAAAACATAGGTTATAATTTAAAATCTTGTTAATTTGCCAATATTTCTATTGGTTGTCAGTGATAATGAAAGAAATATAATCAATAGTAGCTCTTTTCTCCTTAATTAAACCTGGTTCTTTTATAAAATGGATTGTTATAGTTGCATCAGGTACATCAGTGGGCTTTTTATTGCATGGTGGAGAACAGTCCTCTTAAACCTCGTGTTTCTTCAGGTTTATTATATTATTTTTGTACTTAGGTGGAAATATGGCTAACCTAAGCTCAGTTGTGTAAAAGTTAGGTTTCTAATCTGTTTGTTGTCTAGCATCTCTGCATGGCAAATACACAAAGATGGGAACCCTCAGGGGGTGAGTCGCTCCACCTCCCTCTTTCCATTAATTATACAAAAAGCTTGAGTATGGATGGTAAATTTTTAGGTGGTTGACAGTTGATAAAATGATGCTGTAATTAGCACTGAGCTCTCCATACTGATATTTTCTGCTTTTCCTACTCAGTTAAAATAAACACTGAGTGGAAGTAACACAGTTTGCTTTATCTTTCCAGAACAGGCTGCTTCCCATGATGATTTCAGGGCAGTCAAACAGAGCAGCTCCCGAGTTCAGTTTTTAAGCTTTCTTGTGATGCTGAGTCTTCATTCAAATTTTGCTTGGTCTGTTTTGGCTTGTGCAGTGGAGCTGATGATATACGCTGCAATGGTTTACAGCCTGCGCTTTTCCTCACTTTTTGTATTTAGAATCAATATGAACACCATTAAAAAAAATGCTGCAGGTTATTACAGAATTTTTCAACAATGCTGTTGACTCAATAAAAGCAAGAAGGTAGTGCATAAGGTTTCTGACTTTTTCACTAAATTTTTGATGGAAAAATACTACTTAATTCAGGCAGATTTGCTTGAGAGTGTTGTTTATAAAAAGTAAGCCTGCTGCTTGCTGTTGCATCTCATGGTGGATCATAAGGCTGTTTTTATGCTGCTTTACCCATTGCAAGCTTGTTAACAAAACCACACAATTTTAAGGACATAAGTGATGATCGTATAAAAACACAGGACCGAGCTTATTTTCAAGAAAATGGGCGTTACCTTTCTTATCCCCCCATTCTTGGTTCAAAATGTTATCCAACAGTGTAAGACTTTTGCTGAACAGACAACATGTTCCGCACTGGGGTCACTCAGACCTCAAAAGGGGGAAACTTTTGGGTGACCTAATAATAATCAGCTTGAGGAGTTTTCTAATGAGCATGTCTTCTGAAAAAAATCATTCATGAGACCGAAGTTCTTTCTGAGAAAATATGCCTCTTACTCTGTAGGAGGGACAAAATGTGCTTTTCAGGGAGTTGGCACCTCAAGCAATTGGTGAGAGTTTGCTGAGTAGTCTGGTACTTCTGCCTCCTTTCTGGGATGCAGAGCGAAATCCCTGAAGGTAACACTGCCATCTTGGGCTCCAACACTGTAAAAGCACAAGGAGGAAGTTCCATCAAGAAAATTTTCTGACACTGGAGAGCTGCCTGTTGTTACCTTAAGGCAGGGAGCCACAAACTCTGATGTTTCTTCTCAAGCGCAGAGATTCATCCGTTCTCACAGACCATTGAACTATGACTCATTACAATGAGGTTTTCTTGCTCTTACTTTAATGGTTTCTTCTGGATTCTTTGCAGTGCCTTTAAGAAATCCTCGATGGATGCCTACAAAGAAGATATAATACCTGTTTTATTTCCATGCAATTTAAGTAGTCTTTTTCCCTGCACCTTCTATAATCTCATGTTTTACTTGTCAAAAACTGTATTTTCCTTCTTGTAACACATAGGTAGCTTGCTAGCCTTTGGTTTGCATTAATTAATGTTCCTCACAGCACATGGTATGTGTGTAGGCAGAAGTTTGTAATTCCGAGCAGAGCCTGATGCGTTCTAAAAATTTCACTATAGGAAAAAAAATCTTTTTGAGACAAATTGTCCAATATATGCTTTGGGTGATATATTTCTATGTTCATCCCATAGAGTATAGAGGAAGAAAAAACAAGCCAGCACACCAAGATTCCAGGATTCTGTTGGTTTGTTTTTTTTTAATAGACTCTAAATTACGTTTCATGAAACTACTCCAATAGCTAAGGATACATCTAATATATCTCTAATTATTAAGAAGATATGGGGAAAAGTAAGGATAAACACCTCCCTCTTACCATGCCAAAAAAACCCCGCAGGTATGACTAGGGTAGAAAGGCGTGCACCACCTCAACTCCATGTGGACAATGTTGAAGCACCAAATCAACTTCACTAGCATCATTCCTCCAAAATTTGCATGTGTATTGTCTTACCACTTGCTGCTTGCACTGTGCTGGTTGTGATATGTAGCTGTGAATGGCCAAGGACAAAAGATGAGTTGTCTGCAGGGGAAAGTAATTATGGAGTGGGGAGGGCACCAGATGCACTTGGGGAAAAGAAAGAAAATTTAAAAGGTCAGATATCTAATTAAAGATACTAATTGCCTCTAAAAATGGGGGGGAAATCACCTTTCCTCTGCATAGTAAAACATTCTCTTCAACTGCTCTAGGAAAAAAGAACACAAATTAATTCCTTTCATAAAATGCGTGTGGTTTTCATACCCTGTATATAAATGATCTTTGGAAAGAAAGTACGTCATCTTATTTAAAAGGATATATGCATAGCTTCTGTATTGAGTTAAATGATACCCATAATCTATATTCATATTCTACAGAAATACATAATACAATATATGTAGTATAAAAATCCTGCTGCACAAATCTTATGAAATCTATTTGATGCGTTGATTATACCTAATTGCACGCTTGTAAAGAAAGTGAGCTTTGCTATTGTAGCTAGTGTGATGCAAGCAGAATATCTATCAGAAACGAGAGGTGTTAAATCTGTTTTAAAGAAATCGTAAGCGCTAACGATGGAATAAGAGAAAGATAAGCATTTGTTGTTCTGTATTTTGAGACAACTACGAGAAAAATTCTGCATCAGTAATGAGGAGTTTTGACTGATGGCTTGCAAAGCACTCACAAGGGAGTTAATAAACCATTAACGTGATGTTCATTTTTCTTATGCTGGTCATCTTTCACTTGAGTGCCTGAGACAGTCTGTCCCTATGTCACTTAAATAAGCTGTATGTTTTATTCATTCTCTTAAAGAAGAGACATTACGGTTACTCTCAGATGCAAAAAGAATGGGGGAGCAGTGACATTTAAACAGTTTTTTACGATGATGGAGATGTTTAGTCACATTTACGTGATTAGGCAGATACTAGAAGACATCCATCCTATATAGCTTGAGACAAGTTATGTTCATGTGTGGAATAGCAAGTTGCACCCATCACTTTAATTGGCTTCACTTACCGTATTTATGGGAAATCATTGCAGAATTCTTATTATTTTTCCTATTTTGGAGGAGACTGATCTGTGGTTATAGCTGTTAGTTCTGTTTATTAAATGGAAGAATTACTTTCCTGCCCAAACATCTCAGTATAATCTAGCTTCTGCATGTTACCTCAAATTTAATCTTGTGCCCACTGCTTCAAAAAATGATTAGCTGTATTACAAATACAAGAATTAATCCTCTCACCTTTGAAAAGCTGCAGTAAACTGTCTCTGAGTATGGCTTTGCTTTGTAGATAAAGGAAAGAGCGTTTCTCGGTGCTGTCTGCAGCAAGGAAACTGCTCTGTAGTTGCTATTATGAGGCAGGAGCTTCTGCACCCCTTGCTGTGGCCTCAGGTCAGCCCGGAATGTTTACATCTAGTTTCAGTAAGGCATTTAATTGTGTGCTTAACTTTAAATTCAGCAAAATTTATACATGTACTTAACTTCCACGCTTACTTGCCATTATCAGGAAGAGTGGTTTGCTCAAGTGGGATTACAGGAAGGAAAGACAGATTATCCTGGTGAGGTAGATATCCATGGATGCCTGCATCTATACCAACATCAAAGAGATCTTTTTTCAGCTCAGAAGCACTCACATCAAAACTGCAATGCTTCCTTTGCAATGATGTGGTTAGCAAAGGAAAGCAAGCAAGCTCTTGCCTCTCTAAGAACAGCCTTTATCACTGCACAGCCTGGCTGTTCCATCAGGACAAGAGGAGGCATTTGGAGTTGCCTTTGTCCACTCACTCATTTTCCTCCAGAATAGCTGACATTGAGAAATTATCTTTCCCATATTGCTACATGCCTCCTTCCCCTTGATGTTGCCAAAGATGAGTGTGGAGGGAAGGGTTACAGCTGTGGTGACCCACCAGTTGTGCTGTACAAAAATTACCTTGTTTCTGTTCTCTCAGAAAATGTCAGGTCCCAGCCCTGAACCTGGGCTCTTCTCCCCAGCATCACAACTTCCCAGATGCTTACCCAGTGCCTGTCCATTTCTGTGCTTGACATTTGTAGGACAAAGTCTACTGCTTCGTTAATTAACACAAAATTCAGATTAACAACAGCCAACCTGTACTGATTTATAGTCCAATGCTGCTCCAGTTCAACTGTCACATTTTCCCCGGGGATGACTTGAGATACTGCTTTAGTCAGCTCCCTGCAGAGCATGGGAGACCATAGCCACATAGATTTCTGACAAGGTATTTCATTAAAGGCTCCAAAAGAAGATGGGTTATGAGGGATGTAGGACAGATCTGCTGCTGGATTAACAGTTGGGATGGAAACATACCATCATTTTTTCTCATAGACACATGTTTCCAGCTGATTCCTTTAAGGATCTGTGCTGATTGTGTGCAAGTTAGGTCTGTAAAAGGGAATTAATATTCAGTTGACAGAAGTCTGTTTGTGATACAGCATCATATACTGTGAGTCATTGCTGTTAACTTATTTTCTTCTCTTTACTTACTATTGCTGTAAGCAGAACATTTGGCTGCATCAGGTGCATTCTTACTAGGCAATAATGTTAGCCTTTCTGTCCTGGAAGCATCCTTTTTCAGGATTAGTTTGATTGAAACCTGGAAAAGTCTCATATTCTCTAATTAGGAATTACTTTTTATGCGTCAGAGTTCAAGTGTAAGTTACAGTCCATGTCTTGATGGCCAGTTCTTCAGAAATGATACCCTAGCACCTTTCCTGCTGGATCACACCGTATTACCTCACACAGATCTCGGGAGCCAACTGTGCTTCCATTTGCAGTGCCATGAGGAGTAGGTTTGAATCCTGGACAAGCTAGCACCAGAAAGTTGGAAGGAATTCATCAATGATGATTAAAGATCTAGATTTCATGAAGACATATTAAAAACTAATCATATAGAATTTGTCTAAATGATGAAATAACAATATGCCAGCGCAGAATTATTCTCACAGGAGAAAGCCAAGAATTGCTAAGAAGGAAAAGAGGATCAGTCTCTATTCCTCAAAAAAAATCCCCAAAGCTCTGTGTAGTAGATCACTGCTTTGCGAGTCTACAGAAAGTGTGTGCCAGAGGGCAGCGTGATTTGTAGCTGGCGGTGTCCTTGTCTACATTACTCTGTATAATCAACTTAATGTTACTTAATTTATAGTTGTACTCTCATGCCAATTGCTGTTTCACACTTCTCACAAATTCTGAGAGTGAAGTTCATGGTCGATTAGCCAGTCAGTGTGCACTGTGATTGCCCACTTCAGAAGTGTCAAATGACTAGACACTCAATTTAGTACAGTTTTAAGCAATCAGTTGGAAAGTGGAAGCTGGAGTTCCTCAAACCTTGCAACTCTCAATCAGGGAGAAAAAAAATTATAATAATAATAAAAATATCACTCTGTGCAGTTGTTAAACACGTCCAGCATGATAGGGTTTGATTCTGATTAGGTACCTGAGCCCTCAGGTAGAAGTATTGAGTGTTTGTGCTGGGTTTTTTTGGTGTATTAGCCCAAGCACAGAGGATCTTGAAAATCATAGTGTAACCACAAGCTCAGTAAATAACAGAACAGTGTTTGGTTTTAACAAAAAGAGCCTACAGAGAATAGATGGAAAGTCCTATAGGTTTTGCTTTTACAAACCAAGCTCCCCAGTGACATGCTGTGCTCTGAACCTAGGGCTTTTCCAACCTACAAATTAAATGTTCAATGGAGAGCTTCCCCATTGGTGTTGCAAGGTATATCTGTGGCTCCGATCAGCACATAGTTTTTTCTATCTTACTTAGTGAAAACAGAAGTTCTTGAGTTTATTTTAATTTCTAAGAAGTTTCTTGGTTTGTTTTCAGTGTAGATGGGTTGCATTGTAATGTCTCAGAACAATGGAAAAACTGCTACAATTCTGCCTGTGTGAAAGCTCGTTCCGTTTTCATGCATATGCATATCCACTTCTCAAGGGATAACTCTTTTTAATATTTATATTACAGTGTTGATCATAAGCCCTAGTCAGGATCAGGGACCTATTTTTGGATGTTTGGTTTTGTTTAGTTTTGTTTTTTCTCTAAGAAGATGGTCACAGGGAATGTAGCAAATGAAAGATGGATGATGAAAGTGGATAATTAGCCTAGGTCTTTGCTGATGTGAGATTTGGCAAAAATAGAGTGCCTTAGGTTTGGAAAGATAGTGTCTTACACTATTGATAACAGCTGCCATTGAAAATGAAGACAGCACATCTGTGTGTGCTGTAAGAAAAATTTACAAGTTTCCTCCCTGGGCTCTATTACATCCAGCTAGCTTCCTCCAATGGTCGTATTAGGAATGCGGATCTTCATTTCTTCTTTTTAAATTTGTTAAGTGTGAAGCACACTCTGTAAGGAGCTAAGAATCAAAGAGCATGGGGAAGGGAATAATTGAAGCATTGAGCTTGATGATGGAACAAAAAATTATTTAAAGAGGGAAAAAAATGCAATGCGGAAAGGACACTAATCAGCTTCCTACTGGTTTTACAGGCACTCTCAGAAGCATGTTAGGAGTAGCCTAACTCGTGCACACACATACCAAATTTCCTCTTGAGCACTACAGAGATGCCCATGAAAACAGGCATGACTGAAAAGCAAAAGGCAATGAAAAGCTGCAACGGGAGCGTGGAACAATCCTGTTTTTATTAGTTAAGTGAGTTAAAGCATCAAAGAGGGAGCCGAAACTATAATAAGGTGAAAGATGTGCATGAAATAACAAAGAATATTTTAGAATGCTAACAGTAATGAGTGGGCTAAATGTCTGAATAGTTCAAACAACAAAACAAGTAACCTTTAAAAATCCTCCTGTTTAACATGGTTTGCTGCAATTTTTTAATCTGACTAAAATAATCCACTCAGCAAGTGCTCACCAAATTACAGTTAAAATAATGTAAAAAAAACCATTTACATAAAAAGCTTGAGTCATGATACTTTTGACACTTTCTACTGAAATCCTGTGAGATACTTTGCATTTTGGATTTTCTGACTGTCATGATAGTCCATCATGCCACCGGTAGCTCTGGAAATTCATTAATTATTTACTCAAATTGTATAGTGCTTCAGAAAAAGGATTTGATGCAAGCTCTGGAAACTATTTTGGCAGTATATAGTTATACAAAACCAGCATCCAGTGATTTGAAATAGCATTGTTCAAGAAAAATAAATCAAAAAAATCATAAATCACATGTAAAAATTTGCTTCCCTTTGGCCTCTTATAATTTCCAAAGACAAAGCAGCAGCCTCCACCAAGCCAAACAATCCGCTCGCACTGACAAAACACCTGATTACGGCCTTAATATCTAATTCACTTTGTGGGAGAGGGAGAAACTAGCAAATAAGCCTGGTTTCTAAGTCTTTAGATCTCCGGATCAGTGCTTAGCTGTCACTGTGAGCTGCATCTTAAATAGACAGGGAGGACTTGATCTATCTACAGTGTCTGCTTTGTATGATAAAAGAGATCATTTGACCTAGCTAGAAAGTGTTGCTGAGCCACAGAAGATGGATATTGTTTTAAAGGCCTTCAAATTTAAAAATGAAATACAAGTGATGTGAGAAGTACTATAGGCTTCGCTGCAAGTAAGCTCTCAGTATCATTTCGTTAGCAGGCTTTACTTGAAGAAGAAATGGATGCTGGTAAGCTAAGGTCACAACAACGGTGAGGGAATTTACAAGTCCAACATCTGATCATAGAGATCATAGCTACAGTATTTGAAGATTTAGTTGGCAGTGCAGGCTAGTGAAAGGGTTATTCTTCAGAGACTTAAACTGCTAAATAACAAGAATGCTAAGTGGCAGATTTGTGCAGTGTCTGTTGTGTTGTCTGGAAAAATCGCTATGTGGAGTTTAGGATGAAATACTTTAGCTTTATATGTGATATATTTTAAAAACTTGGAGATTTGCATAACCTTTCCTCTGACCATCTCTCTGGACAAAAATCTCTCATGAGTGGGAAAACTGGCACGGGGAAGTTTCTGAATTTTCCCCTTCAGCGTGTTTCTGTTGCCATGTTCTTTTGGGGAGATGACTTCTCACATTCCTTTCAGGACTGACAGCAGACTCTTTAAAGAAAGATGGGCCAAGGTGTTGTGCCTCTCAGCTACTTTCAGCCTTCATAGATCTTTAAGTATACCATCCATGGGTCAGTCTTTCTCTTTGTGGCTCAAATTCATTCTTCAGAGTTATAGTCCATAAACATAGGGATCCCAGTAGAAATGGGTTTCATTTGTTCAAACTGGCATCAGTAGTGACATGTGAGATGTCCTAATTGGTACTTCTAAGCCTATGTCTGACCTTAGCTGATTCAGATTTGTGTGTATTTCACCACGATATGTAGTGGGACATGGTACCCTTGTATGCCTTGGTTATTAAAGAACTTCAGTGATAGGATGTGCTTGACAGACATAGAAATAATACTTAGATCTGTTCAACTTACAGTTGTTTTTAAATTCTTGCTCTCTCTGAAGAATTAGCTTTTTTAGAATCATAGAATCAGAGAATAGTTTGGGTTGGAAGGAACCTCAAAGACGATTTAGTTCCAACTCCCCCGGCATGGACAGGGACACCCTCCACTAGACCAGGTTGCCCAAAGCTCCATAAAACCTGGCCTTGAACACTGCCAGTGATGAGGCCCCCACAGCTTCTCTGGGCAACGTGTTCCAGTGCCTCACCACCCTCACAGGGAAGAATTTCTTCCTAATGTCCAATCTAAATCTCCTGCCTTTTAGTTTATACCTATTACCCCTTGTCCTGTCACTCCCTGAAAAAGAGCCCTTCTCCAGCTTTCCTGTAGGCTCCCTTTAGGTGCTGGAAGGCTGCTGTAAGGTCTCCCCAGAGCCTTCTCTTCTCCTGGCTGAACAAGCCCAACTCCCTCAGCCTGTCCTTCTAGGAGAGGTGCTCCAGGCCTCTGATCAGCTTTGTGACCCTCCTCTGGAGTCAGTCCAGCAGCTCCATATCTTTCCTGTACTGGGGACCCCAGAGCTGGATGCAGTACTCCAGGTGGGGTCTCACAAGAGCAGAGTAGAGAGGCAGATTCACCTCCCTTGACCTCCCTGATCATGCTTCTTTTGATGCAGCCCAGGACACAGTTGGCTTTCTGGGCTGCCAGCGCACACTGCCAGCTCACGTTGAACTGTTCATCAAGCAGCACCCCCAAGTCCTTCTCCCCAGGGGCTGCTTTCGATCAACTCTCCACCCAGCCTGTATTTGTGCTTGGGACTGCACTGACCCACGTGTAGGACCTTGCACTTGGCCTCGTTGAGCTTCTTGCAGTTCGCACAGGCCCACCTTTCAAGCCTGTCAAGATCCCTCTGGATGGCATCCCTTCCCTCCAACATGTTGACCACACCACATAGCTTGGTGTGATCAGCAGTCTCGCCAAGGGTGCACTCAATCCCACTGTCCATGTCGTCATGTCATGTACCCACTGTATTTTACTTTCACCGTTGTTCCCTTTTTCCACCTCTGATGTATATTGGTAACTCTGTATGTATATTTTCCTGCCATTTATTTTCCCTCTTTGCTCATTCTTTCTCTGTACATTTAAAGAAGAAAACAATTCCAGCAACTCAGAACATAACTGCGGGCACCATATTTGAATGTTTAAAATGTGGCAGAACTTCTGGGAACTGGCTTATTTTTACCTCCTTCTTCCATTCATTAATTCATATTACAAAACTTAAATTGGTAGTCTTTTGTCTTCCGTTTCTTCTTCTTATATCCTGTTCCAAAGTCTGCCATGATTTACCATTATGATGGGTCCTTTTCCTCTTCAGACATGGACCATTATCTCAAATCACCGATGGTCACCACATTCACTTTGAGCTGTAAGACTGGAAAAGGGAATTCTAGCTGACCAGTGAGTAGATTGTGCTAAGAATTTCAACTGTCCTGTTAACTTCTCTTTTAGCACTTAAAAGTCTCTCACTATTGCCTTAATGTGAAAGGTAGGACATAATCTGTTATATTTTTATCAATATTGGTCATTAGGCCTGGTCTCAGACTACAAGACAACAGTGCTGAATGATGTAGCAGCAGAAAACAATGTGGAATACTTGAAAAATCAAGGTAGTAAGCCATTTTTGGGGTTAACATATCCTCAACTGTAATGTAGAAATTAATTAGTGGATAGTTCTCTTTAACTATGGCTTTAGATTATAGATGCGGCTGTGGAGAAACTGTCCCTCCAAAAACATGGATAATTGGAATAAAATGCTGTTCCTCTCCAAGGACATTATTCTAACATAAAAGATCTCACTGAGGCAGCGTTGCTTTAATGTCTTTCCTTTTATGAAGAGTGCATTGATTAGTCCATAAATGCATAACTTAATTTTCAAGGTGTCAGCTGTATATGTCTTCCTAGTTTTATTTCTCTTCTCTTTGAGTGACAATTTACATTTTTGAGAGGTTGAAACATTTTTATTGAGTTAAACTTATTTACAACATTACGGTGATGTAACATTCAAAAGCAAACCTCTGGGCAGAGAGGTGCTCTGCCTTGTTCTGCTAGTGTCTGCATTTTTGTGTTCTACAGTGAGTGCTCAGCCAGGCTGCCCGTTTTCTGTTGCCTAACAAATAATTTAGTGTTTGTATTGCAGAAAATATTTCAAAATCTTATCTACAGTCAATGTCAACCAATATGAATTAAACAAGGGAGGGGAAAAAAATAACAGGTGGCTCTACAAAACTTGCAGATGATAGAAATGTAGTTGGTTGTATGACCTTTCCACATGCTCCAAGGGCCCTGTGCAGGCACACACTTAAGAACACAGGTAGGTGGCCTTCTACTCCAGCGATGACAAAGCAGAGGCGAGAAAGAACTTTGTAGGCCAGAAATACTTATTTTTCTCTGGCAATAATTTTTTCTTATTAAACCTCGTGAGACTAATGAACCCCATTCTCCTAACAGTTTAGTTGGGACTGAGGGACATTACTTGAAGGGTATGGTATAAAGCATTTTTGCCATAAAGTCAGGGTGAGTGAGGTTTTATTATCTCAAATTTTCAATCTAATCTGCAGAACAGTACTTGGATTAAGTGCAGAACCACACAGAGTCTTGAAAACTGTAAGTAAATAACAGAAGAGTAAAGTTAGCTGATACAGTTAATGAACAGACATTGGCCTAATAAATATCACTTGGACAGAACACCCATTGATTTCCTTGTCTAAGACCAAATTAAGTTCTATGGGGTTTTAAATTTATTTCTCATGAAAAAATATATCATGAATTAAAATGATGCATATGTGCATATGAAGAAATTAGGTTATGAATACCTTGTGCTTTCCCAGTTGCAATGATGAATAGATAAAACTAAAATACTGATTCACAGTGAAAAATGTTAATCTTTTGGTACAGTAATGCACAAATAGAGTCAAGTGGGGATTGAAGAGGAGTCCAAACAGAAGACAGGAATCCCATCTGAAAATCGTAGAATCATAGAATCATAGAATCATTAAGGTTGGAAGAGACCTCAAGGATCATCTAGTCCAACTGTCCCCCTACCACCTAATACCCACTAAACCATGTTCTTCAGTACCACATCCAACCTTTCTTTAAACAC